>JAJHUR010084807.1:84210-101300 GCA_027495735.1 Lutjanus campechanus
GAACTAGTCCATTGGAATCGCACACTGAAGGGAGCTCTTCATGGCCAGGATGGATGGGAGGAACAATTGTAGTCACCACTTACTTTTTTCAGTGTACAGTAAATATGAAAAGTTATGCTGCATTTGTATTTTTCAGATATAAGTGTATGTTCTCACCTTTGCATATATCTTCATATATCTGGTGGTGTCCAGCAAGGTCCAGTTTTAGGACCTTTTCTGTTTTGATTTACATGTTCATCTACAACCACATAGTGTGTCTATCAATGTAAGACAAAATGCGACAAAAAGTCCCACTGTTGAAGATTTAGAGATTTAAACTACTATTTTTTTTATTCCATTGTTAAAAAACACTTGATTACACAGACAGAGACAGTAAACACAAACCTGCTCATAATAAATGTGTTTGGTGACCTTAAACCCATAAGGATCTATCTGTCATTTTAACAGTTTTGATTTATTTTCAGTAGTTACCTATTATTAGACCCATATTTGAAGAAATCACCAACTCTCTTACTTCTATAAAGCTCTATCTGCGATGCACCAATCAATGATTGGATAGTAGGCTACAGACGAGGACTGATTCCTTACTGCATCCGTAGCAAGGTTTGTTGTAGGCAACTGGACTTCATAGAGTTCTTGAAGACGTTTCGCCTCTCATCCAAGAGGCTTCGCCTGATATTTCCAAGTGAAAAATAAGTTCTCAGTATTACAGGGTTTCATCTGCAAAACACCCGTCCTAAAAACATATTTAAAATGTGACACAGTGTGATGAATGTGATTCGGAGTGCCTTCGGGGTGCTTCTTTTATGACAAATAAAAGAGACATTTGCTGTATGGTTATGCCCTCTAAGATGTGAAAACTTTGACGCTCAATATCTCAAAAGCACTCAGACTGCAGATAAAACTCTGTTACATGGTCACGATTTGATGCTGAATTTAGAGGAGAAAACTCTGCTGCCATCCAGAGAAAATTCATGGAGTCTGAACAAAATACAACCTCATTTCAATGTGTCCAACTGTATCAGTCTACCAACATTTCATTTTCAACATTTATGGAAGGCCTGGATGTTTATTCACTATTGACAGGTGTTTTAGTTCCTCAGGAAAATTCACATTCAGGAGACCTTCTGTGCTCTGGTTTGATCAATGGCAGCAAGACAAACCACAAAGTTTTTTTCCCCATGGTTACTGTAATCATCAAAGCATTACATCACACTGACTATTATGCATAAATATACATTCTGAATATGGAAAATACAATTTGCTAAATCCTGTAAGTGTGCATGGAGTAACAGATGGATAGGTGGGTGGTTTGGTTTTTCAGGCTCAATATTTTAGCACCCACAGAAATGAAAGCCATTCATTTGTTTTCTTTGACTGTTCCTCTCCTGAACCTCCTCTGGACATTTAAAAATGATCACATGGCATCGAGTGGTCAGGTTTCTTGTCTTATTGAGAAGAGACTCAAACCATGCTGCTGGTGGGATATGTTTACCTTGTCCTTTGTGGATTTCCTGCAATGCCCTGACCACACACTAAAAACCTTTGTGAAGTCAAAAGACTGACAAAAGGATCAACAGTGAGCCAATATGTATTTTTAAAGGTGTGTGAGTCAGTTGCTACTCTACTGCTGGTATGTACCGGGACACAGCAGGACACAGTGAATAAACAGGCGGTTAAGATGAATCTTCCTGGACGGCTTCATAAATCCACCTACTGGTTTGGCTGCTGAACTGATATCCACAGTACGTGAAGAGCAGTGTTTGGGAGGGGGAGCAGAGAAGACTCCTCACCACCAGGTTCATCAGTCTGCTTCCTCCTCCACAGGAAGCTCTGCAGCGTATAACCTCAGAGCGGAAATGCTATTTTAGTAGGCCTGCCACATTGTGACATTTAGGAATCAGGAGTGCATTAGAGGTTTACTTGTAAGCGTTGTTTCCATCAGACCTGACCGCATTGTTTTATAACAGGAACTGACTTCAATTAGAATCTATCAAGACCCCTTGGGGCTTCTGTAAAAGTATAGCCATGAGTCCAGACTGGAATAAACAAAATTTTGGTGTGGAAAAGAACCAATTTATCTAGATTGTATGTAACTAAGAAGAGACTGGCTTTGTGGCTGATTCTAAACTTGTCCTTTTTCTCTGATGTCCAGGAGAGTGGGGGCATGTGGTTCACCTCAGAGGTACACAATGTTACTTGAATAAATATTTAGCTTATTTCTTTCCAAGCTTTGACCAACCAGTTAAATGATCTGACATTTAGACAGTGGTGGATCCTTTACTTACTCTAAGTATAAAGTAGTAAAACCACTCTGTAAAAATAAAGTAAAGTAAAAGTCCTGCATTGAAAATGTTACTTAAGTAAAAGTATGCAGGTATAATCAGGAATAATTTACTTAAGTATTAAAAGTAAAAGTACTCAATACAGAAAAACATCCCCTGTGGCTGTTATATGCTATATCATTACATTATTATTACTCATGCATTATTGTAAAAGCAGGATTTTACTTTCATACTCATTTTTTAACTATTTTGTACAGGACTGCAACTAAAGATTATTTTCATTATGGATTAAAGGGATGGTATGTATTATTTGAAGTGGGGTTGACTTATCGATAGTCAGTGTATTAGCTACTTTAGAAGGTGGTCGGCTGCCCCCAGTTTGGAGAAGAAGAGAGGGACGCCAGCACAGAAGCTAAGCAATGTACTGCTGTGGACGGGATCAGCAACAAAAGGTGTTTTAGCCACTTAAAAAAGGCTGATCTAAAAAATTCAGTTTAAGTGTAAGGTATATTTAGAATATTTTCACTGCTTTTTTTAATGTTCACCGCTTAACTTTGCCCTTAGACAGCCTTTTCTGACAGGAAACTGCCTTTGCGCAAGCCAAATATCCCTCTCCAAACTAAACAAACTCCATGTGAAATCAGTTATTTTGCCTTGAAGAGCACAGGAGTTGCTGCACGATCTGTTATTGTTTTTTTGTTTTTGTGTGTGTGTGTTGGTTGGTGTGAGCAATATTTGGTTTACATAACAGTGGTTTCCTATCAGAAAAGGCTGTCTGACGACAAGGTAAAGCAGTGAAAATATTTTTTTAAAAAGCATACATTTAAACTAATATTGATGTTTTTCAGGTGGACCTTTAAGTGTCTAAAACACCTTTTGTTGCTGACTCTGTCCTCTGTGCTGATGCTCCTCCTCGCTTCTCCAAACGAGGGGCATGCTGACTTCCATCTACTGTAGCTTATATAGTGAACTGTCCCTTTAATCTGATGATTATTTTCTCCATTCATCAATCAACTGTTCGGTTTGTAAAAAAAATCTGAAAATAGTCTCACAACATTTGTTTTGTCCAACCAACAGTTACAAAATAATTCATAAATATTTATAGAAATTACCTATTGGAGTAATCCTCACATTTGAGAAGCTGGAACCATGAAGCGTTGCATGAAAAATGACTGAAATAATGATCAAAATAGTTACTTCTGACTAATTGCTTCAGCTGAACTTGTGCATTTTCATAATGTTTGTGTGCAACAATCCTAATTTGTAAAGTAATAAGTAAAAGCTGTCAAATAAATGTAGGGGAGCAAAAAGTACAATATTTCCCTCTGAAATGTAGTGAAGTGGTATAACGCACAAAGCATGAAAATAATCCAAGCAAAGTACAAGTACCTTAAAAATGTACTTAAGTACACTTCATGAGTAAATGTACATTCCAACCCATGCGAGATAGGATGAACTCTTCGTTAAATATGGGATTAAATGACAATGAATGTAACATCATGAGGAGGTATGAGAGAGGATCTGTGCACAATAACTGACCTTTCTTCTTGATATCTTTTATCACCAGAGAACAAATGCTTATTTGAGGAATTTTAAAAAGGCTGAATTGTGAACACATTAGCAGCCCAAGACAATTTTTTATAGTCCACAGACAGCTGGCATGATTTCATCACATTACTTGGCCAGAATATGAGATGAAAACATCGGTAAAGTATTTTTTCCAAAGAGAGACAGCCCACGTGCAGGAACAGAAGAGCAGTGAAGCCACTGAGATCAAGAGCATCAACAGAAGTGTGGTACACACTGCCCTCTGCAGTCTGTGGAGTGCCTTGTCACTGCTGTTAATGGCAGTTTAATCTCCTGAATGAATTAAATAATGCATAGAATGTCTAGAGAACAAACTATGTAAAAACTTGTTAGATCCCAAGAAGCAGAGAGAGATAGAAATTGTCATACATTACTGAATAGACTTACTCTCAACAAAGAGTAACTTTTATTGGGACAAATTCAAATTAAGGAACAAAAAAAAAAATCTGGGGAAAAAACTGAATAAATGAGTTCAGAAACATAATGTCTGTAGATGCTTTCATACAGGGTCAAGAGGTTCAGTGAATGGGGAATGAAGGAATATCTTAAGGGATAAAATAGTGTTCATCCCTCCTTTCAAGCTCCACAGACTTGGAGAATGAATTCCAGGGAGCATTAAAAGTCTTCTGGAGGCTTGTGGTGGAATACACTAACACCACCATTTATGATGCATTATTTTCACTGTTTCTTGGCATTTTGTGCCTGTATTAGAGACCAAACAGCAGAAAGATAACAGGAAAAGAGGGGAGAGAGCTGGGGAGTGACATGCAATAAAGGCACCTCAACCCAAGGGCATCCTCACTTTCACTATATTTTGAACAGCCTACGACTGGAAATTACATTTTTTATTAACTCTTGCCGCTGGCTCTAAGACTTTATGATAAGCTGCTGTCACTATCTCACCTGCTGAACAAGTAGAGAGCATTTTAATACAGCCACAGTGACAGTACCTGACAACTGCCTATAATATACACACTCAGAGGCCACTTTATTATGAACAGCTGTACAGCTGAATACAAGCGAATACAACAGCTCTGCCATAACGTCTATCTTTAGAAAGCTCATAATGTCCAGTTTCTGATGACATTGGTGGAAATTTAAGTATATGTTTATTATTAAGGGGCACAAAGATGCTGTTGTACTGGACCACATTAATTTATTGCTACTTTTGTCCTTTCATTTACACACACGAGGGGTGCAGAATTAGAATTAGAAACACATTTCAGTATAATGGCTAATATTTGTTGCCTCGCTGGCCCAATATTATCTACATGTTGGGGTAATCAAATCAGAGGTAGAGTATGGTGTGCTCATGCATAACTGAATGAACGCCTTTATAACTGCGTTTCCAACCAAAACGTTTAACCCCAGGAACTACTTTTCAGGGAGCTAATAGATTCCTTCAGCCTGTCGTTGTCTGTGTTTCCACTGTAGCCAGAAAACACACTAAGATTAGGCAAATTCTGATGTTTTTACATGTCATTTTTGTGCAGGACTTTAAAGAGAAGGAGAGACATTATTATTTGTGCAACAGTGCAAATCTAAGCATGGATTTCATCCTCAGCATAAATGTTCAATAAGGCTGGGACTTTGTCGGCTCATCAGTCCATCTGCTGTTTAATCTGTAATTCCCATATTCATGTGTTGAATCACCATGAATATAAAACAATCTGCTTTGAAGCTGCAGAATTTTTTAAATGGTGGATGAAATAAAATGTTGGAAGTATGTGACAAATCAGAAATGTTTGGCGCTGTAAGCCCCAACCCCAAATTTCTGGTACTTTTGTAAAGTGCTAGAACCTGGGCCGCATTCAGCCCTGACAAAACGTAGCAAAACAGAAAAGGTGCTGCACTGAACACCATGTTGTGTACCCAAGCACACTGCACTGCACTGAACTTTTTACCACCTGTGGCTCACACACCAAACAAGAGAAAACGAATCTCAAAGCCCGTCGCACACCACTGTGCACTGTTTTGAGGAAATGTGCCATTCAATCTGGAAACCGTAGTGAAACCGCGCACACTATTTTCAGACTGAAAAAAATAGTGGTCCCTGTGGTGGAAATGCTTTGAGTTTCTCTGAAGGTTCCTGGTATCACAGGTTTTTGCTAAAAAAAATTTGCTCTCGTCTAAAGCCAGTATTTGTTTTGTCCACACGGGGCTACTGAGGAAACACTGAGGTGTAACATTACAAACTCTGTAGAGGAAGATCTGCGCCCTCTGTAGGTATAAACAGCTCACTGTAGGGTAACAAAAACATGATTCTAATTTTCAGGTGGATTATACACTGATGAAAATATATTGAACATTATACTCCATGTCTGCCAAAACATCCCTCTAAATCTTACGGACTGGATCTTTAAACCAGAGCTATTATCTTTAGGCTATATAAAAAAAAAGGCACAGGACAACAATCTCAGTTCAACTAACACAGACTTGTATTTTTTATTTAAAACTATCATTGTAGAAGTGCACAGCACTGACTGAAATCCTCTGTGTACAGAAGAGCAACTATCTCTCTCTGCTAATAAATTGTGACCAGCTGAGTATATTCTTTCCTGGTCTTACAAATGACACTCATCCCAACAAAACAAAAGAAAAAACAAAAACAGAACACAAACACAAACTGTGCTCTCTTATCTCAACCACAAAGGCCCTTTTTGCCCTTCAGCTTAGCATAGTAATAGTTGTAAAGGCTACAGGCAAGAGGTATTTGTACGTTCAATACGTCTGAGGTAATCTGGCTCAAATAAATACTAAGACTTTTGGTCTATAGCTAAATTACACAGTAACATTAATGGTTACAGAGGTGCAAACTCTGTCTAGCCAACTCACAACATTCATACTTGATATCTCAAACAAAAAAAATCCCTAATGCAGACTCTCCACAGAAAATTACAGCAGCGTATGCATATTGCACATTGCGTACACCTTATAGTTCAAAGTGCTGTACCAATCTCATCAAGTCCTTTCAAATTAAAAACATTATTTTTCCTTTACTGTATTCTGTTCAAGGGAAACCAAAGACATCTCTTACTCCACAGAAATGACAAAATCCTGACAACAGATCATCTGTCAAAGCATGGAGCAGCGCAGCTGTAGTGCATGCTAACTTGGTAAGCCCTGTTGGGAATGTTGGACTTTGGATCCAGTGAAGAAGTGATGGCCTGGATGTTGCCATGCTGGGGGCCGTTAGGAGCCTGCAGGCTGGTGGTTGAGTGGCTGAGGTAGGAGGCAGACCTGTGGTTAGGGGCCAGGCCTGGCTGTGGAGCCTGCTGGGGATACTGCATGCTGGGCCGGTGCAGGTACTGCGCCACAGTGGCTGTCTGGCCTGAACTGTGGTACACTGTCTGGCCCTGCTGCTGCGGCCCGGGCTGTTGGCACTTCTGCTTGTTGGCCTCTTTGACATCACTGTCATGTGCACTAGAAAATAGGAACAACAAGTTGTGCTGTTAATTAATGTCTCTCTTTTTGAATGTATAGCATCAAATATGTAAGCTACTGTTTGTACTGAGTGTTAGATCATATTGCCTTTGGGTGATATGTGTCAGTATGTACTGCGAGTTGTCAGTGTCCATCTGCATCACTATCAACAAGATGAATTCCTGTATGTTTAATTGTCCTTGGTGACTACAGTCATTTTTATCAAACGGTTACACACATGAGTAGTTTCTCAGAACATGGGATCAGGTTATCCCATGTGTAGCCTGTCAGGCGCTGCAGTCGGGGTGGCCATGTCGGGGACAGGTGGAGGATGAGGCGGGAGGTGGCCACACATGCAGCAGCCACCAGTGAGGGGGCAAAACACAAAAACACATGATCTGAGGGAAGAAAGGAAACAGCAAGTTATTGAGATGGACAGCTATCCTTAGCTAAAACTAAAGCTACATCCACTTATCGATTTCTAACTAGCTACTATCTGTAATTAAAAAATATCCATTTTGATGAACCAGCATCTTAAATCCAATCATGGTACAACTAGCTAAGCTCCTGCTAACTAGCTTAGCAGAAAAGCAGTAATTGCTTGCCCAGCTTTTGTTTTGACTCTGATGGAATGCATGCAGTTTGCAATTAAATGCAATTAAACTGTAAATTAATTTAATTATTTAATGTCATTAATTTATCTTACACATGAAAACAAGTGTAAAATTCAATTCCTGTGAATCAATTCAATGTAATCAAAATAAACTGAAACCATCTAGTTAAAATGGGGAAAAAAAAAAACAGCTTGAGCAACACATTTTGTTGGTAGATAAAATGAAGACATCACAACATTTCTATCGATCACACAGATCACCAGCCAGCCTGAAAACTTTAAACTTTTTGATGGCTTCTGCATTTCATGCTCTTCCTTTGTAGAGCAGTGTATTAATATAGTAACTTGTCTTTTTGTCTTCTTCTTCAGGACCTGACTGAAGCCAATCATGAACCACAATCATTTCATGGACCAAACAGTGATACAGTGAACAGTGAGTGATATTTCTTGTACCCAGCTTCAACATCTGGGTCTGGCTGCAAGCCAAGAAGCTTCCTTCAGTTTGTGTTCATTTGTTTGGATGAGAGAGAGCACACAACTGTGATTTCACAAAGCTGACAGTGAATGAGGTGAGGGAGCCCCGGTAGCGAGACAGACGGTAAATCAGAGAAATAAAACGTTTTCTGATTGTTTCACTGCAGTTATGGTCTAAGCACAAATCACCTCCCACATCGTTACACAACCCTGTGGTAAAACTCTGCAATGCCTAAGAGGTCCAAAGACCTTATGAAATACACTTTACCTTGCAAGGAAACCTCCAGGAAGTAATCAGCATACTTGGCCAAGTACAGTTTGGTCTTCTCCAGGCAGGTCATGGGCCCACCATCATGGAGGTCTCCCTCATGGACGGCAATAGACTGGTAGTATTCTATGAAATGAGCAGCTGTAGGGAGGTACAAGTTCCACTGGAAAGTTTCCAGCAGGAGCAGCTCCATGTGAAGTAACCCCTGCTTGGTCAGGACCAGGTTCATGTTGCTCATGCAGCCTAGGCTGTTCAGGGTCTCCAGCTTGGGCACCCGGTCCTCTCTTTCCTCAAATTTGCCTGCAACAAGGAGCAAATCCTGCATCACGCCATGCAGAGAGCAAACAGTCACATGCTGGATTGTGAGGTCAGTTCTAAACTTACTGGCCAAAAGAAGACATGAGAGTGAGACCATGTGAAGCTGCTGCACAGTCACATCATAGCGGTCCATGAAGAGGTCCAGCAGGTAGACGGCCAGGTGTCTGGCAGCAGGACACAGCCTGAAGCGGTTGCTGACGATGGCTATGAGGTCTGCAAAGTATCGTCTCAGGTTGAGCTGAGGGGACTGGCCTTTGTAGGAAGGCAACTTGAGCTCCTGTCAGACGACATGTTGGGTTTGAGATCTCACAGCACACAGACCTGAAGGTCACTCAGGTTTAGTTCTGTTATAATACTATGTACACACAACATACATGCTAAAATATGCACAATACACATGCACAAACCTACTTGTAGAAAAAATATTCTAGTAAAGTGAAATTAAAACAAGATTAAACGAGACATCTGTAAAGTAGTAATATGGAGCCAAGAGTGGCAATGTAAATAGCTTCACAGAAACAGATTTCATCCAAAATTTCAGGGTGTTAACCATGTCTGTCTCTACAAGAGTCTTTTGACGAGATGCTTCAGGCGGGTTGAGTGACGTAAAAGTTGCATGATGAATTCTGACATCAGGCACAGATTGTGAAGATGATATGACATACAGTGTCCTGAACATGTTTACAAGACAAACAAATCATTACGCACAGCTGTCAGGTGTGTTACACTCATTTTAAACATCTTTTTAGCTGATAAGATTCCCATTAAGCTGTAGGAGCTTAAAAACACATTTTAAGGTACTATTTTCATAAATACCTAGTGCAGTAGTAGCTGCAATCTCTATCATCTGGTTTAAAACAGGTTTAGTGATATCAATAATCTTAAATATTTTGCATAACCCAACAGGACATTTTTGATATCCAATAGAAGGAATTAGAGCCTACATAAGTGATTTGATCATATAATCAATCATTACTATATAGTTGATTTTAGGGATAAACAGGACAGGAATTTGAAACAACAGCTTGTAATAAAGTAATGTCCTCAGTTTTTCAGGACATCTAGTCACTCTACCTGTATCTGATTTGGGACCACATATAAAATTATTCTTATTTTAATTAACTTAATTTTAATTCTTCGTTTTTATATACTACCTATTTTAGCAAATAACTGTATTTTCATGCTGTTATTAACTGTGTTATCCTTGATGCTGCCATGAAAAAAAAAAATCAGATCCGAGTCATGCAAAGTTGAAGGATTTGGGACACTTCTTCCTGTATGAACGCAGCCTTAATGTGTCCCACTCACTTTGTATCGTAGCGCCTGGTAAATATCTGCAGCGAGCTGTCCTTTCCACCATTGGTCCTCCAGCTCCATTTAACTTAGTGCTTTGGAAACCTCTGAAAGGCAAAACATGTGAAACACAATCGGTCAACTCAGACATGGTGCCGAAGATGCTTTGCACACGGAAAATTAGTTATCTGACAGCACATGGACACGTTAAAACTAACTTTCTGAAGTTTTGTGTTCACGTTAGCGGATCAGCAGTGGTCACCGTCACCAATGGCATGTCGTTTATTTTATTTCCCTCAACTAGAATATAAAAAAAATGCTAAAGCTGGCGGTTCAAAAGTGGAAACTCACCCAATGAGCACATGTAGTGAATATTACGGGGCAGTTTTACTGAAGTAAGCTTCAATTCAAACTAGCCAGACATACTTGCTCACACTCATTGTTGTAATCAGTGAGGCTCCTCTTCGGCTCAACACGAGTTCAGCAAAAACTCTACTGCTGCCTTCAAATGCTGTCGGAAACAATAACTTCAGGTTGAGAGCGCGTGAAAAATCAACAGAAATGAGGAGGGTGGGAGCTAAAAAGTGCTGTTTTGTGTGTGGCAGTACAAAACAGGTGATAAAACAGGATTTTAATTCCACATCTTTGCTACAATACATACATTATTTATCACATCTTGTCATGATTAGATCTCGTACATTCCCATATGGTCCTAAATGTCTTCATACACGCTTGATTCGGTTTTTAAACAACATTGAACTTTTCTGTATAGAGGAATTATTGACCAATAATATTTAAGTACGAATTTATACTGTCTGTCAGAGAGAATTTCTGATGTGAATAGAAGTTTCCGATTAGCACTTGAAAGCATCAATCCACTGCCAGACCGAGTGCACACAGGACGCAGCCAATTACATGGAAGTATAGTAACTGTCAACATCCAATCACTGGCCTGATGCAGCCAATACCCAATAAATGGGGATTGTAATTTGTAAAGATCCACAAAAATCACAAGCCTAAAAATCTGGCCAATATGATTTAAGGTCATTTTGGTTAAGCATAAAAAAATTATATGTTTATGTGAAAAACAGCCAACGTGAAAACTGTTCACAATAGTGCAAAGTTCTGATGGATTACATGTATTATTGACCACATCTTCAGATAATTTCTTCCAATAAATCAATCTAGATTTTGTTAAAAATAAGAACTCATAATGTTGTCTGTGGTACCTCAAGGCAGAACTCATGGATGCCATTGCAAACGGTTGTTTAAAAATCTTAAACTGGGCAATTATTTTTCATGGGTGGGCACATGAGAAATTGATCAGGCTGCCATGGGCCAGACACAAATATGATATACTATCCTGATATTGAACACAAGTAACATATAAACTTGAAGTTTCACAGTATGCCATGTATGCTGGATACGGGTTGCAATGATAGTACCAGCAACAGTAGAAGAAGCACAATGTAAAGAACATGGTTGTGCAGCACTGAGTGAATAAAGTTATAGTTTAAGGTAAAAGATACAGTTCATGATCATTACCAACAAACAGCACTGACCCCTTTCAGAATAAAGGTCTGAAAAAGGTTTAATGGTAAGCAAAATGACATTGACAGTCTGTTAGATTTTAATTGCAATGTTTTCAAGTTCTCATGATGGCCGTCGACTGCCAGTTATCTTCTTTGATAAAGGTGTAACGTAAATAACCACATAAATACCTTAATTGTTAAATAATGGTTATACTGGAAACTAATTGAGAAAAGATTTTCACGTGTTCAACTATACATATTATATTTGTTTTGAACTGATATTTTACAACAGTATATTAGGGTTGTTGATACCGACACCAGTATCTGAAATTCTTCCAATACGTCGTAAAATGCTGGATCATACACGAGTGTACAAGATTATGTACAGATCCAATATCATGTATTATATTAGCCTCAAAACAGGATTCTGCAACTTCCCAACAGTGTGCCCGTTTTTTTTTTTTTAACCTGAGCCAGGTCATATCACAATGGTCACAGTCATAGCACACCCATACAGGGTTAGTAGCTGTTAAATAGTATTTTTACACACTTTGGATCAGAACCTGGTATAGGCCAATATGCATGAGTTCAGGTACTGGAATCATCACTGGGAAGGAAAAAATGTTTTTGGAACATCTCTACAGTACATTCAGAGAAACCCTTGTCACCATCTCTGAGTTTAATGAGTGTAACACGTGTGTGTATGGGTGTTGCAAGTGTTGCAAAAAGTGCCATCAGCTTCTCTTGGTCACATTTACTTTAACCAGTCTGGTTTCACATAGGCTACATCTTATCCTCCTCCTCTACACCCAGGTCAGCCTGGTTGTTCAATTTTCGCAGTGCAAATTCAAAATGGGTCAGTGTGCCCCAGCAGCACTGCACAAGTCAATTTGACCCAAATAGGTTAAAGCAACATCAATGTTACAATGGGAAGCCGTTCTCTGTCTTTCAAGAGCAAAAGAACTAATGCACTGTCCCAGGTTATTAATTTCGTGATGATGCAGAGGAAAATTGATTGTAGCTTCTAATCACCAAAGACCTCAGCTGATACATTATTTATAGATATGTGCCTTCAAGCAGCATGGGAGATTATAGCCACAGCTATTGAGGGATATCTATTGTGTTGAGCCAGTAGTACCAGGAGAAAACAAGATTTATTAAATGATTCTAGAAGGTAAAACTAGTGTGTCGACTTTTCTGTTGTTTCCGAGGAGGTTTATTTGTGAAGCCAATATGATCTCTGGCATAAAGAACTGGCATAAATAATTAATTGAATATGTAACTGTGGAAACATCTACAAAATCCAGGAATTATACAATATTTTGCTTTCTGCTAATTAAATTTTATTATAATTTTAGTAGTTATACTGTGCTTGAAGTAACCTTAAATTCTTTTTATATCTTTATATGTTCTGTAGGGAGCACTGGTGCAAATTCAATAAAAAATAACTAACAAAGACATCATAGCGGTTCCACTTGGTGCTTGAATAATAAAAAGCAGCAGTCCAGAGATTGTGGCTGCGTGCAGGGGGTGAGTCTTAAGAGGATTGGTGATGCTAGCTGCTCTGTGGTAGAAGCTTGGAGTGGTGGGTAGCCTTGGCTACAACTGTCTCCCAGAGGAAACAAATGGTGTCCTGTGTGGACGGAGTTGGTGGCAGTCCTTTCTCTGGTTTTCTTCTCCCAGGTGTCATGCAGCGTCTTGGCGGAGGGCAGCTTACATTCACTGATCTGTGAACAACCCACTGCTGCTCTTTCTTTCAGTGATACTAGAGATGTGGATGTACGTGGTCTTTCAGTCATTTCACCAGTGTGATTCTTTAGTGTTTGCAGAAGGAACATCATGTTTTGGGTCTGATCACATCTAAAATATTCTGGTCAGTGGGGGTGTTGGTGACGCCAAAGATCTTGAATGACTCACTTGGTTTCTAAATCTGAACCACTGATTGTTTTTGCTTTACTGGGCCTCTGTTCCAAGTTGTTGTCAGCACAAAGGTCACTCTGTCTATATGAACTCATTCACATATGATTCTATGACAAACCAACAAGTCACATGGGAATGATGGAGTGCACATGAACAGTGATTTCTGATAAAGTATACAAGTCCAAAAGTTAGTCATAAAAGCTACATGTAAGCATTACAGTAGAAATAGTAAATTGTATCAGTAAACACAAGACGACATGCTTATTTTTAACTACATGAAGTCACATATTCATTCTAAAGATCACTAAAAGGTCACTGGTGTGAATTAATCTACAGCTTATCATCTAGTTGGACTAAAGTGTCTCAGAATAACTGAACTCAGGCCCAGTGTGCTATTTTTATTGCTATTATTGAACCACAGGAATAGCCCTTCATTGTGTGTTAATGTGATTTGTGAAATGCTGGCCAGACCCAAAGGGTGCACAGCTGCTCATCATTAGTAACCAACAGTTGTACAGCCTCACTCACCGAGTGTATTACAAGATAATGGGCATTAGGCCTTACCTAATGTACCTGCCTGGAATAACTACAAGGCACACACCTGAATGAGCACAACTGACCCCCCACTGAGCACGAGTGTGTGTACTAAAACTCAACCATTCAATATATTTTTTTAAATAAAAAAAAACAAAACAAATAATTTTCAATTTCATTCAGGTTTGTTTGTATGAGATCATATTCTGATTGCTCCCTGTTGGGCTAATTACAGTATTTAGTTTATCTGTTCATTTATAAAAGTGTTTAATTATATGATACAGATTTTTTATTGTTAGACAAAAACAAAAATAAGAACAGGGCAGCATGGTGGTGCAGTGGTTATTTCTCCCTGTGTCAGTCCTAAGATGAACTTGTGACTTGTCCAGGGTGTACACTGTCTCTCGTCCAGTGTCAGCTGGGATAGGCTCCAGACCCCCGTGACCCGTTAGAGATAACCGTTTATAGATAATGAATGAATGGATAAAATAAAGACAGTACACTGATCAGATATTGTTAAAGTTCTGCAAACTTTCAGTCATTCTGTTGATTATTCTTCTGCACATTTGCACATTGCAGTTCATTTTAGCCTGTTTGATGCACAGAGGCCTTTAACCACCAAATTCCTTGAATGTCTTTCATTGAGCATGTAAAAAAAAAAGCATTTTGTAATTTGCATGCTCATGCATCATGCTTAATATCTAAACATCTTGTGGAATTTGTTTACCTGTGTGTTGAGTTGTGCACATATAGTTAAGTCAAATATAAAAGTATTCTTGACCAAATACCCCAAAGTAGATAGTTATTGATATTGCAACAATATTGTAAGGATGACTATTGGTACATCTAAAAAAATATTGCAATATGAATATTTTGTCCACCCCTATTATCAAGGACAGATGCAGTGCAAACTGCATGCATGGCAGTTTGTTAACAAGAACACATTATTATTTCTTTTTAATTGTTTCCCTCAACATCCAGCATGAAAACTGTGGGTACATTTTTTAACTTGAAACAATTAATTTGAAGGATGTAGCTACTAATTAATGTTAGTTTAATGAAGACAGACTTTACTAGGGTTAGAGTTTATTTCTACCGTCTGCTGACAGCCGTGAACCATCCCCACATGAAATAAACACCACATGAATGCAGTGGGAGCGGTATTTGCTCTAAAACAGCTCGGTGTGTGTGTGTTTAGCTGTAGGCCTGTAGGACAGGACGGCTCTCTCTGTCGGAGGCTAAAGGCTAAAGCAGCTCAGAGGCTGTAATCCCCGTATGAAACCATCATGGCTGCCACTCGCTGAGCTGTCAAGCTCTCCACAAAAGAAAAGGTAAAAACCAAGACAACGACACACACAACTTCAGCTTTATGATTATTTTATACCACCCGGTGGGTTTATCTGCAGTAATAACTCGACGCACGGTTAAAAAACTGCGCTGGCGCAACTTTGTCGCCACGTTTTTTATTCCTGAAGTTATTTCGTCTTTGTAAGCTCTCGTCGCGTCACGTTAATTCAAATCACCCAAACGCTATTTCAGAAAAAGGGTTCACAGTTAGCGTAGATGCTAAATAACAACACGTGTCTGCAGGCGAAAGATAAAAGCCTCTGATTGTTTCACGGTGGGATAGTTTTATCGTAACTTCTCAATTCCCAAGGCGTTCGTTGCTCGGTACAAAGGCAGTCTCATCACTTTGTTGTGGTCAAGTCAAACTGCACAATGGCCGCACGATTCACAGATTAATCTGCTACTAAGAAGTGCTACATCTAGATATTGTGCTCTTTTTAATGGTGCATTTGTTAGTTATGTTATTATTTTTAATTGCACGTCGCACAATAGCGTAAGTAGTTTTTCTTTAAAGCAGAGCATGAAGTTCATAACTTATGTGTGAGCAGGTGAGCTTTAGTGCAGTTTCCTGCACCTGATAGTGCATTTAAGATCGTTATTTTACATCTCATGTGAGTGTGATGAATTAATATCCATGCCTGGGCATTTTGAACCATAGCCAGCAACAGGTGGACTTTGCAAAGTAATAAACAGAAAAGGACAGTGAATGCAGCTTATTTTTTTTAATAGTTTTTGTGTGAAATTTTGAAACGGTCGTAGAGCTGCAATGATTAATCAACTAGTTGTCAAGTACTAAATTAATAAACAATTATTTTGATGATCGTATAATCCAGGATTCTTGTGCTCAGACCAGTTTGGGGCCACTGATGGTATTGCCATTTCACAAGGCATCCAATTTAGACTTCAAGTACTGCAAGAAAGTGCAGTATTTCTGAAATTGAACTTTTTTTGTATGCATGACTAACCAATTATTGCCATACTTAGCTAAACAAATTCAATCAGCAGTTTCTATATACTTTTATGTAAGCCTACATGAATTAGCCATGCATTGGACAAACAACTCTTGTGTCACTTCAGATTGGTCATGATAATTTGCTCATTTGCTCTGCCACTGTGTTTGCCAATAGAGAAATATTTTTAAATACTTCTTTTCTGGACAGTAAATATAGTATCAGCAAATCGCAACATGCAGTCCTTCAGAAATACACACACATACTTTTTAAATAGAATTTTGTTTTTACTTTGCTTGTATTTAAGTGAATGGTAGTTTAAATTTGTATTTAAAAAAATTAATACAAAAATAATTTTGCTGCTCAGATTATGTTATATTTTTGACATGTCGTGGGCCAGAGGGCAGGGGATGGAGGGTTAGAAATGGCCCCCTGGCCACCAGTTTGAGACCCTGGGATTAATAGGTTTGTGGAACTTTATTTTGAAAACAGTCAAAAATCTCTGATTCCAGCTTCTTTAATGTGAATATTTTCTAGTTTCTGTAC
>JAJHUR010084808.1:0-29446 GCA_027495735.1 Lutjanus campechanus
AACTTACAAAATAAACTCCGAATTGCAGAGCAGCAGTGTAATTTGAGTTTTTGGTGATTAAAACTCTAACAAGATTTAAATTACTTCATTCTGCGTCCGTTTAACAATAAGTTTCACCGCGGTAGTGTTATTTAAAATAGGAGAAACGGGGAAGTAACTTCATAATCGAAACTACTTTAGGACTAGTTGGCGCGACCTGCTGATTCATTTTAACCTAGCAAGGTATACATTACTAGCCCCCAGCTCACAAAAATAGCAACAACTACAAACCTGATGCTGGCAAAATATGCAGGTGTCTGGTAGATTTGCTTCACTCACCAGCCAATAAAAATAGTGGTAAAAAATTTGAATATTCATTAGCCCAGTGGTTTTCAAACTTTTGTGCCAAAGGCACACCAAAAAGCAAGCCAACACCTGTATTCATATCTGTAACAAAATAGGCTCTGTAACACGTGTTATGTAAACGTTTATGAATATTTACTGTCAGATAGACTAAAATTGACAACGTATTACTGTTGTCAATATTGATAAACAAAATAATCCAATTCCTTTGAAAGTTTAAAAAATTACATCCAGTAGCAACATACTCAATTAAACCAGACACGTTAGACAATGAAAAATGAGGTAATGGACCTGAAAAAACTGTTGTTGAGATTTCCTGACTGAATGGGTCTCGAATTCAGTCATAGAGCTTGATGGCAGTCCACCAATGACATTCAAACATGTCCTTAAATGTCTGAAGGTGTTGGTGAAAACTGGGGTTCACTTTGACACAAGGGTATAGATTTTGACCGTATGTTGGGAAATCAGTGCACACATAGGATTCATAAAGTAAATAAAAAAAATAATTAATAACTTTTTGTGTAATTGTGTAATAATAATATATGTATGGCACAAAATCCCATAGCACACTAGTGTGCCCTCACAATGTTTGGGAGCCACCGCACTAGCCATTTGCAGTGGTGGAAGATGCACTAAAAGTCAGTACATTACTGAAATATTACTCAATTACAAGTAGAACTACTGATGTTGTAACGGATATTCAATTGAATTGAATGTTTCTTTAAATCTTAAGTCTAAAATACTCGCAGCTTCTGCGCTGTGCCACCTGTCCAAACCTGTGACTCATGCAGTGTTTGTGTTGTTTTCTTTTCAGTCAAAATAATCACAATAAGATCGTGCAGTAACAACAGTAACAACTCTAAGAGAATAGGCAAGACAAGGGCAACCACAAACAATAGAGGGACATAAAAATAAAACCATACAGTAATAAATATACATGAGAGGCACAAACTGTGGTCGATTCTGACCATACTGATTTATTCTCTCTGTCACTGTGTAGGATAGTAGAGGCCTCTACTAAGGGCATTTGCACAAACTTGTTTCTGAGGTATTTATTTCCTTGGAATGTGCAGCTGCTTGGCTTTATACTTGTACTTTTATTTCTTAGAACTCGATTGATAGACTTTTGAGGCCAGTACCGATAAAGGCCTAGATATTTGCAAGTTTAAAAAAGTCTTTGGGACAGTATTTCTTTTGAATTGGATAACAGATGCACTTTTCATAATGATCCCTTCAATTTTGTTTGTATAGAGATGTGACCAAGACAGAGAGGGACATTTTATACTGTATTTCATACAGTAACAATACCAGCAAATATAGTAGTAAACTGAAAGAGCAAACTTTACTAGAAATTCAATTAGATGCCCAGAAAATAAGTTGGCAAATATTGTGATTGTCAGTTAATCGCTTAAGTAAGTTTTAAAACAAAATTTAGAACCTTTGATGGTTCTAGCTTCTCTAAAGTGAGGATTTACTGCTTTTCATTTGTCTCACATCACAGTAAACAGGTTATCTTTGGGTTTTGAATTGCTGGTCAGACAAAAAAAGCATTTTGATGATGTTTATTTGGGATCTAAGAAATTATTCACTGTTTTTCGACCTTTTTATAGGCCCATCAATTAATTGATTACAATGAGAAAATAAAAAGATTAATTCATTGTAGAGCTGCAACTATTATTTGATTGATTTAGGCTGCAACTAACCATTATTATTGTCAAATAGTTTCTGGATTAATCAATTAGTTGTTTAGTCTAAAAAATGTGAGAAAATTGTGTAAAATGTCGATCAGTGTTTCCCAAAGCCCAAGATGGCATCCTCAAATGTTTTGTTTTGTCCATAACACAAAGATATTCAGTTTACTGTCATAAAGGAGTAAAAAAAACAGGAAATATTTGCATAAAGAAGGTGGAATCAGATTATTCAGACTTTTTTCTTTAAAAAAATACTCAAACTGTTAATCAATTATCAAAATAGTTGGCAATTAATGTAATAATTGGTTATTCATTGCAGCTCTAGATTAATTGGGTTAACAATTGAAATACATTTATTTGGCAGCATTTTGATAATTGTATCAGTTATTTTTTAAGTAAAAATGTAAAACATTTGTTGGTTCCAGCTTTTTAACTGTTGCTGCTTTTCTTTGTCTTTTATTATTGTAAATGAAGAGCCTTTGGGTTTTGTAGTGTTGGTTTGACAAAAGAAGTGATTTGAAGATGTCACTTTGCACTCTGGGAAATTCTGATGAGCATTTTTCACATTTTATAGATAAACAATGAATATATCGTGGAAATAAATCAGAAATCAAAATAATTGGCAGTTGCAGTCCAAGTATCTTTAGTATTTCTGTGCTGCTGTTTCTTATTACTTAGAAGTGGACATATGTTAATACCAGTAACGCTGTGGTTGAGCTAAAATTAGCCGATAACATTTGTCTCTTTATCAGTGTTTGCATGTTGATAAAGGACTGAAATCTTGAACAACTCCTTGTGAGCAAATGCCTTTTAAGAAAATGGCTGAGCACATGTGTCACTTATGAGTTGATCCTCCATCGTTGCTGCTGCACACCACATGTGAAATATTGATTTTTAAAAAGCGATCGTGAACTCTGACTGTGATTAATGTTGTCTCAGATTAGAGGAGGTGAGACAAACGTTTTGATGACGGGAGGGAAAATTTGAATGTTTTCGCTGTGTCTCCTGTCTTTGTCAGGGGGCTTTTTTGTAACACTCTTCACTTCCCTTTCTGTGAATTCATCTTCAGGATTATAATTATGAATAGCAGTAGTTTTACTTAAGTGCTGTCCCCACAACCTCCACCCCTCCTCCAGTCATGAGCTGTAAGTGGTTCATCATTTACACCTCCATTAAGTGCCTGTCAGGCTGTGTGTAATGCCAGCGTCTGAACTGAGAAC
The DNA here is from genome assembly GCA_027495735.1 of Lutjanus campechanus. Taxonomy (NCBI): domain Eukaryota; kingdom Metazoa; phylum Chordata; class Actinopteri; order Lutjaniformes; family Lutjanidae; genus Lutjanus; species Lutjanus campechanus. Next base: position 3,254 of record JAJHUR010084808.1, read on the forward strand.
ATTTTCCCAGTAGCTGAACACTTTGATTGACTAGTTTTGAATTATCTTATTATCAAGTCAGCTGTTACAACGTGCAGTCATAAGATTAGTGGATATTGCCCTGAATCATTTGTTAAAAATCAGCAGTATAGGCCCATGTGCTCCAAATCTCATGACTGCCTCCAAACACTTGTCAAGAGTGCAGATTTTCATAAAGCTTCCAATGCTCAGCAGCATCAGATATCTTTAGTAAATGTCTTGTGAACAAGGTATCAAATTAGATGCAGTTCCTCAGTAGGTAGATCAGGGTGTTCTATGACCATGTGCATACAGTGCATCAATCAGTTGAGTCATTTCTCTTATCAACCAGTCCTGCCTTGCACACGTTTAACACTCTCGTTCATTTGCAATGCATTACTTCTCTATGATTAGAAAGATGAATGTGTGTCTGCATCAGTTTGTATGAAAGGATGCACAGTTTGAGCTCCAACAGTGACAAAACACTTTGATTATGATGTTGCTGTTCTATTTCAGAGGAAAACTGTCAATTTAAAACTATTTTAGGGCTGCAAAACAGTTATGTATGATTAGGACTGTTTTTTCGAATAAATGATTTAATCAGTTAGTGTTTAAGGGTCCAGTGTGTAAGATTTACAGGAATTTAATGGCAGAAATTGAATATAATATTCACAAGCATGTTTTCATTAGGTTATAATCACCTGAAAATAAGAACAGTTGTGTTTGTTACGGTAGAATGAGCTGTTTTTATGTACAGAGGGCAAGGGTCCCCGTCCATGGAGGTGGCCATGTTTCTACAGTAGCCCAGGCCAGACAAACAAATACTGGCTCCAGATACAGCTTTTCGCGTTTTGCGTGTCGTGGCCACCCTAGGTTCTTCAACATGCTTGTAGGGGAGGGGTGACACAAGGCGTTTGCACTCTGCATGCTTACAATTAGATGCCACTACAATCTTCCGTACTTGTCGTTATGAAACTTCAGTGAATTATATTATCTTTTATAAATGAATTGTATAATATATCTACAACCCAAAGCTCAGCACTATGTATGTTGGGAATTATCCCTAGTAAACTAAGATGTGCGGTCTGAAAAGATTATGGTGCTGACTGGCCATGCTAACAGAATGCAGAATTATTGTGAGACAGTGGAAAACACTTTACTCTTTTAAATACCGGATTAAACTCATAAAGATAATGTCTGTTATATTTCAGACTTTTATTTGATAGATCGAGTAATTTTTACTTGATTTATCAAATTCTTAACAAGCAATTAATCAATCATCTATTAAACATCATCATACCTAAAAGACAATTCATTGATAACCTGGTGATCACGTGAAGATCATTTTACTGTATGGAATAATCTGCCATTTCCTGCTGATAGATAAATTAACATTGTGGATTATAGCTCATCAGATTATAGTGAAAGCTGCCTCACAGATTTCCAGAATGACATTTTAAAGTGGTTTGTTTTGTCTAAGCAACAGTACAAAACCCAAAGACAAACACTGTACTGCAATTTGCAAACAGGGATAACAAACAAATCCTCACATTTGAATTGTATCTAATACTTGGCATCTTTGTTGTGATCATCATGCACATTTTTAAAAACAGGTCTCAAATATATGCTTTCTTTTTTTAATAAAGGCCCATTGATTTCATAAAACAGCCAGGAATCATAGATCCCAGCAAAAGTTATCCACAGAGGAGGAAATGGTGCATTTGCTGAGAGCTTGGCTTTTCAGCAGCGGATTAGTACACATTTGGTGCTCTAGTGAGTATTTCCAGCAGCAGGACGGTGCATGTGGGATCGACTCAAAATAAATGACAGTGCTCATGTTCATCATAATGAAGGAACATGTCAGCCAGTGCAACAGTGTGGCTCGCTGATGTGTTTTTAATAGTTTCTGGACAACAGTCGAGGTCTATAGAATACAGGCTATATCTGACTTTGGCTACACACGTAATACTTGTCACAGTGTTGGTCTTGGTCTTTTTATGGAATTTGTCAACAGTAGGAAAAGTATAGAATATCAGACACACAGTGTAAATCAGTGTAATTCATCTTCTGTTTATGTTATTGTAGGAGTTAAAGTTCCACGCAATTTTCGCTTGTTGGAGGAGCTTGAAGAAGGGCAGAAGGGCGAAGGCGATGGCACAGTCAGCTGGGGCCTCGAGGATGACGAAGACATGACTCTCACACGGTGGACAGGCATGATCATTGGACCAGCAAGAGTAAGCAGAACAAACTCAGCATGTGGACTGTCATTCCAATGTCGACACAAAATAAAGATCCATTAATATAGCTCCTGAGTCTCTCAGTTTTTCTCAGCCAAGGACCCCTTACAGGATAGAAAATACCAGGGACCCCCTCATGCATGCCCCTTGTAATAATTTAACGTAGATGAGCTCAGTGCTTACACATCATGGGAATTACTATGAATGTTCTAACTGAAATTATTGTAGTTGTGGTAGTGTTATCTACCACAGATTGATCCATTTCACTTAATATGCATAACATAAAATGACATGTCTGCACAGACTTTCAGGCATATGTTCTCTTGCTCTGGACATGGACTACAAGCCTATCTTACTTCAAAAAGTATTTTATTTACTACTTCTATTTGCAGTATAGCAATCATGTTGCTGAATTTCAATATTGAACCTAAAATGTATCAAAACAAGCTTAATATTAATAATTGAAGTAAAAGGCAGAGCTGGTTATTCTCACACTACTTTATTTTATCTCCCCACCCTGGCCTACTTGCGGCGTCTGGTACATACCTGAAGTGTAGCTGTTAATATTTAAAAATGTATTAAGAATTGAATCGGGACCTTAAAATCAAAAAGTAAAATTGAATTGTGGCTTTGGAGAATTGTGACACCCCTAATAATAATATAGAAATAAGACTTATGGATTGTTCAATTAGAACGTAATTAGGGATGCACGATATAAATATATAAAGAAGTTCATACAGCCTTTAGTTTATGAGCAGGTGAGCGTAAGAAAGGCTCAGATGTGTTGAGCAAAGATAGATAACTGACATCACTATAAAAACAGAAACAAAGAGCACTTCTTAGTCTTGAAATTTTCACTTATTTCTTTATTGTAAAGGTAATCTGGCTTTGACAACCTGTCAGGTCAGATGCATTATTAGTACAGACTGGATAGCTGGAACGGCCAATATTGGCTGATAATTTATCAGCCCCAGTATTTATCATGCATCCCTAAATGTAATCCATAAACTACATTCGATTTTAAAAGCCTTTGTTAAAGAAAATTTTTATCCTGATTTTTGAAATGAATGAATCTGAACTCTTCAGATTGCCACGGAACCCTTGAAGAACCACTGGTGTAACTGATGTAAATGTGTTTGCCTGTTTGTCTACTTTTGTGTTTTTCAGACCAATTATGAGAACAGGATATACAGTCTGAAAGTGGAATGTGGATCCAGATACCCAGAGGCAGCCCCGACTGTTAGATTTGTAACAAAAATTAACATGAATGGGATAAATAATTCCAACGGGACGGTGAGTGCCATCACAGATCTATCTGACAAGGTTATATGTGAGTGTTCCTCTGTGTCGTATCATTTGTTGAAATTGTTCTGCGTTGCAGTTTTGTGATGCTCAGATGTGATACGTGCAATAACTCACTGTCAGCTTTCCTGTCACAATGACTGATGTGGTCTTTTTTTCTTCTTCTTTTTTTCCCTGTCTCACAGGTGGATTCACGTAGCATACCAATATTATCAAAATGGCAGAATTCTTATAGCATTAAAATTGTTCTTCAAGAGTTAAGGCGTCTAATGATGGCCAAAGATAATATGAAGCTTCCACAACCACCAGAAGGACAAACCTACAGCACTTAATCGTAATGGATTGTTTCGACCCTCTGTCTTAAACCTTACTCTCTTAGAAATATTGTGTAAAATCATCAAGAGGCTCACTTCGCACATCAACAATATCGTCTGCAAGAGCAAGATTGGACTTTCTTATTACATAGCTCATTAAAAAAGAAAATGTCCCTGCAGTTAAGCACTGAATATAGATAGTTAAAAGACTACAAGACCACAGTTATCCGCCTTTAATAAAGTTACTTTGACAATGACTTTTATGTTCGACGTGTTCCAGCTTGAGAGGGCTTGAAGAGGGAAGCATGACGCCACGCAGAGGCTGTACCAGAGTCCCAATAGTTTTATGTTCAAATGACTGATCACTGAAGTAAACAGCAAGATGTGTGTATGAAGGCATGTTCTGTAACTAATACCTAGTCAAAGAGAAGCCACATTTTTTTTTGAGTTGTTAGTCAAAATTTAGCAGGTTCATTGAAATATCATGCATATTGCTGAATATTGAACTGTGGCTGTAGTCTAAAAGTAGTGTCACAAGGTAAGAAAGATTTTTTTTATAAATATATATATATATCTGTATTTGACACGATACCAATATGTTTCTGTTCTGCAGCTCTTTGACATGTAACAGACGTTGAAGCCTGTTCTGTTCTGAAACCCTTGCATTTAACTTCTAGTGAAAATGGCAGGTGTATGAACTTGTGATTTTCTGAAATTAAAATCACTGTCTGCGAAAAAAAAAAACCCACATCCCAAGGTTGAAGTTTTATTTTTTGACTCCCCAGCTGCACCTACAGTTGCCAGATCTCCCACCAGGGGGCCTTAGCTGACAAGTTGACTTCTGTTGGCAACTGTGAGCACGAGTCATGCATTATGTTGTGAGTAAGCTCTCGCTGTCCCCGTCAGGCCATGTAATGGAAACCAGGTTAATGAAACTGCTGGGTGACACCACGCTGCAGATATTTGATATGTGACTTGTGCTCATTAGAGTGATATAATCAAAATGCCATTTATTATACACTGCAGTCCTCATTTTAGTGGCATATTTATGAGATGAACAAGCCTGTTTCTTAATGATTGACAGTCCATCCAAACCTTGTCATGTTGTGCACTAATTCTTGTTTTAGTCAGTGAACGCTGCAGTGTTTGGTAGTAGATATCCAGTGTGGCACTAAGAAGAAGGCTACTGTTCCCTCTGAGAATGTGACCTTTTGTTGCTTTTCAGCTGTTTGATTATTCATAAAGTTTAATTAACCAAATGGGCATTTAAAGGGAATTCACTGCAGATGGTGTAATCTTCTACCTCTGGTACACTCAGTTTATTTATCTGTTGTAATAATAATGCACTGCTAAACATTAAGTTACTGAAGCATCAGTGAATTTAATTTTTTTTTAAACCCTATTTACCAGGAAAATTGAGCAAGACCACATTCTTTAGTCATGGCCTGTGAGAGTAGTTGGTCTGCAAGGGAGTGTTAATAATAGTGTATTTTGTGGGATTTCTGGCAATTTACATTCCGAGCATCCACTGGCATTAGACTCAATTTATTTCACAAGGATTCGTATTTTACAGTTCAACCACAAAAAATGTATGCACCACCAGTCATACAATATGGAAGCCCCTTTCTGCCAATATTATGGGGGAGAAAAGATCTCGTAAGCCATTATAAGAAGAAACGTTATCGGAATGACTGAACATCTCAAAAATAATGAGTTAGTATCTCATATTGATTTATCTCAGAATGATGACTTAGTATCTCAAAATAATCACTGTCATCTCAACCAATGGCCTAGTTTCTCAAAATATAGACATAGTATCTCAGGATAATGACTTAGTATCTCTATGTAAAGACTTCATATCCCAAAATAATGAGTTAGTATCTCAAAATGAGCCAGTATCTCAAAATAATGGCATTGTATCAATATAATACCTTATCTCAAAATATTGACATGGATATGAGGTAATTTATCTGAGAACTAATTCATTTATTTTGAGTTTCTCATTATCATGATATATTAAGTCATTATTTTGAGATACTAAGTAAATGCTTAGAAAAGGTTTCTCATTATAAGTTACAAGATTTTTTTTCCACCCAATAAGTAGAACCAGGCTTCCATAAAACCATTAGTCTAAATATTGTGAAAACCTTAATGATGGATGTTTAAATTTGAAAGTTGTGGGGCCCACTCCATATAAGCATTCACATCCATTGATAAATCTGTGTCCTCAAAAGCATCCAAGGCTTCCAAGACGGTGTGTCTGTGTGTGTGACATCTAAAAATGATGGAGCGCAGTTGCTTCCAGAATCGACCTGACTGACCTCCTGGCCGTATATCTCCCTCGCTGCAGCGGAGCCTGACGCCCGGCAGCTCGCCCTGTCTCCGGGCTGGGATGAGCACACATCTATCGGCCGCGTTGAACCACTCTTGTCATTGCGGTGTGGCAAGAAAGAGCTCTGTGTTGGTGGTGATTCAAAAATTCCCTCAGAAAAAGCGTGATTTTACTGGGGTCACATACTGTATCTGTGTATGTAATCCCAAGACAGCTGACTTGCATAAAGATAAAAAGAACCACAAAGGCATCTTGTCTCAGTATGTCTCACTTTATATGAATATAAATTATACATTTGCATGAGCATCATATACATACGGGGAGAAAACATGCTTGGAGAGTGAATAGTAGGAATTAATCATCAATTTGTGCAGCATTTGCATATCAAAAGTCACATTTGTTTTAACTATTTCTATTTTCAAGCTGCATTTGCATAGGGTGAGCTTTGATGTGTTGCACTTTTATCGCATGACTGCTTCTCATGTCCACTCAACTTAGAGCTGTGTCCCCTAGAGGGCGCTCCACACTCGTGTATGTCCTTGGCAGTGTGTCTGTGAAGGGGCTTCTGTTTAGAGGACATGACTTGTCTGAAAAGGCAGCGCCACTGTGATGCTTCCAGGCTCCATTTGTGCATGCTGTCATTATTCTTTAGAAAAGTGACGTGTTTTGCAGTTTGCTGGAGGGAACCACGGCCCCGGCTGTTTGTAGGCCACTGTCACAAAGGCTTTTTCCTGGTGTCCCTGCGCGTCCTTATGGGGCTATTGAGGTTGTGCACACTGATAGATAACCAGCATTTGTACTATGAAGCCATTAGATCTCTGAATGTGAGCGAGAGTTTCTTATTCCAATTTGTGGTGCGTGCATGTGGGTGTGAGATGAGTCAGTGTTGGCTGCGGAGGATGACCTCGCTCTTCCTCAGTCTGAGCAAGATGAGATTTGACTTTCTAGATGTGACAGTTAGTATATGGGCCTTAGCTTCCATCAGCTATACTCTTCTTTGCCTGTTGTTTTGTTTATTTTTCCCTTCCACTCCTCTCTCGGAAGTCATGAATATGAAATCAGAAACGGCTTGTGTTGCAGCCAGTTCACTCGGCAGTACAGTCATCCCCAAATATAAAAGACACAGCCCCAGGTTACACAGGATTATTCCTCTATTCACCACATGTATTTCCAGAGCAGACTTCTCTGAACCTTTGCTCATATGATGACTGCACTTTTTTTTTTTTTTTTGAGAATCTCATTCGATTGGAAGCAGGAAATCCTTACTTGACTATTTAACCTTCAGCCCCATCAGACTAATCTGAATTTCAAACTCAGCAGGCACCTGCACAAAGGCACCAGCTGAGGCCGCACTGGGAGTTCACTGAGCTTATTACACTTGTACCACCCAGCTTATTATTGTGGTTTCTTTATAAGGTGCCATCTGGGCAAAAATAAAGAGTTATATTGCTCTGGGTTGGAAGGGACTGGAGGCAGAGAGCCCGAGAGAGAGCTGTTCAGTGATCTAAGATGGGAAGGAATGTGGTGAGGAGGACATACGTCTCGTCTGCCGGCAGACTGCTGGAACCAGGCCTCCGCTCCCAGAGCACTCACCTTTTGCCCTGAGGGGCCAAAAGGTCACGTCTTGCGTCTGTTGATACTGTAAAAAGCTTTGTCTTCTTTATGGCCGCTGAAGGGAGAATGTGTCAGTCTTCCTGAGAAACCACATTTGTTACCAGTCTTTAAAGTCCTTGCCATAAGTTACACTTGGAGTCTGGCAGAGAGGAGAGTCTGTGGCTTCAGATTAAAAATAAAACCAAAGAAAAGAAAAGTGTGGATAGTAGTTGACATTAAATCAAATACAACTACAAACGTACAACGTACGTAAAAAAGTACCTTGATCATCTATTTATTTTATTGTTGATTTATTTAGTTTAGTTGACATTAAATCAAACACAAATGACATGTTAAGAAATGTAAATATCACAGTGAATTTCCATTTTGGTGCTTGATGCAAGTTTTGGTTTACTAGGCGATATCTTACTGCCAACACACCAACACAAGAACTACCTTTATCATTTATTTATTTGTTGGTTTATTTAACAGGGACAGTGTACATGAATAAACATTGCAGTGGATGCACCAGGGTTAGCCAAGAAACTGTTTTAATATCACTCAAAGTCAAACATCCCAAAAGTAAATTATAAAATATAACATACAATTATAACTAGGATGATATTTTATACTTCAAAGTTTCCCATAAGGCAGAATTTGGCATTCTTCTAGTGGCTTTTATTTTTTAATATGCAAAGGTAACTTAATCAAATTTCTGGCACCACAGAGCCTTAAAGGAACAAGTGTCCGTATTGGTATTGGCAAGTACACATCTAGCTCTTTAGTCCGGTGGGCATGAGCCTACAAGATACTGGACTTTGAGATCCTCCACGGCACTGTTGTTAAAAACATTATGTATTGCACTGAGTCGTAATTTTATGGCTCTGTCCTTCAATGGTAGCCAACTGAGCTGTTTGCCAGCATGTGGTTTCAAACTCATCACATCCCAGGATAAGTGTTTCTCATTTATCTTAAGTTTGCCTATAAACCTGTATTAATGGATTGTTTTGGCTTCTTGTTTGGCCATGCAACAAGCTTTAAAACAACATAATGTAACTATTCTACTGTAAAATAAGAGCTTCTATACCATTTTTATGCGACACTGACTTGTAACAAGGTGAATGGTGCCTCTTTCATTTCAGTTCAACACAATTTTATTAGTCAAACGAGGGGCAGTTTGTTGGAGCAGCTTGATATACATAAAACAAACTCATACAACAGTAACATGCAAGCAACAAATCATGGTGCCAAGGAGGTAATGTGGAATACAATTTATCAATAATACTAATAAACAGAGTTGCTAAAACACTGTAACAAGATTCTATAAAAACATAAACCAATGATGACAGTGATTAAAAATATTTTCAGTTGACTGCAGAGGGAATGAAAGATTTAGTTTGTTTTACAGGCAGATAATACAGAACGATGCCCTGATGGCAACAGAAAATTCACTTGTAAGGGTGCGTCCAACAGAAGCCAAGATGCTTGTTGCTTTCCAGAGGATTTGTTACAAAAGGAATTTATATGTATTTGTTGATGATTGCAGAACAAGTTTTAACAATACTATTCTGTGTCTGTCTTTTACAGTGAGACTCTGAGATCAGCAGATAAAAGAAAAACTTAATAGGCTCTCAATAAAAGATTGATAAAAACAACAAAGGATGGCTGGACTGACTTCCATTCCTACTCTGTACCCTGAACGCCTGTTCTTGCACAATTTAACTTGGGTTGCCAGGTTGTGAGAAGTGCTGTCATAGGTTCTGCTGAAACTAGCAAATATTTTCTGGAGAAAACGTCTTCTGGTTTTCCCTCTGATGTGTCCTGATGGACAGATAGCTTTATGTGTTGGTAAAGTAACCATTAACTGCTGCTTACTGTAGCTGCTGTTAGCCGTGCAGCTAACTGACTCTGCCTGGAAAAGACTGGGAGCTCGGAGCACCGGGTGAGTGTTGGTGTTTATATCGTTAGCACAGGCGGTTTGGACTGCCAGCAGGAGGAAGTTTCCAGGTCCGGGGCATTGGGGACTCAATGGGCAATGTTGGTGGACGGCGACGCCAGAATGGGCACCAGAGCCGAGTGAACAGGCAAGGAAAGCGGGCACAGCAGCCTCTACAGACATCATGGCAGAGGCAAAGAGACTGAAGAGGACGTTGACGGAGGAAGCTTAGAAGAGAAGAGGGGTGAGTGACTGAGCAAGAAGCAAGAGACAAGCATAAAACTCAGACTTTTAGTCACTGGCGAGATTAAAGGCTGCAAGACAGATGCTGAGCTGGCCTCACTGTTGGATGAGTAAGTAATATTAGCTGGCTTGCTAAACTATGTCTTGTGCATTGCACTTGTTTGATGTTTGGCTGTTAGCAAAGTTGTCAGCTTGCTAGCTTTTGAAGTAGCTAATGTAATCATGACAAAAGCATGTGTGCAGCTGCCCGTATTTACTACTATTTGTCAAATCACAAAAAATACCAATTGGTGCATAATGTTACTTTCAACACAACATTAATACATTAAACTTTATAAAGTTTATCTAGTGAGCATGTTAGATAACAGTTGTTTGTTTACACATCCAGTAGAAATGGAGAACAACACCCATTTGGTGCTGTGTTTCTGTCCACCTGATGAATGCAAGACCATTATTCACACTCTTTTAGCTCTGTTTTGGTCTCCACCAACTCCTGAGGGAAATATGTGGCCCTTTAGCTGCTAAATGCTCCGCTGTGTTCACCACTATGTGCAGAGTGGGCTTATCTGAGCTTTATTGCAGGAAACAACACTGATGAGAGCAGTGAGAGTGAACCCTAACAGTGAATTTGGGGGTCATAAAACCGAAACGATGCGCTGAAAGATGCTAAAACTCCCTGTAGAGCTGTGGGGAACTGTGACCTTCTTCTCTGTCAGTTCATCACAGTGACTGACCCCATATACATTACGTGAAGTACTTTGATCCAAAGTTAATATAGTAAAATAATAACAAAATGTTGCTTAATGCAGCTTTAAGTGTTTTCCCCTGACCTTCAAACCATAAACAGGTTGAGTGGTCAAAGCAACTCAAAACAAGAAAATTGGCTATCAGTCTTAAACTTGATCAATTAAATTAGATTTTCTTAGCCAAAAAAAAAAGAGTTCTGTTGTTTTCCTTCCCCAGGATGCCACGCTCTCTTCAACTAGATTACTGTCAAACAAACATCCTACATAACTAACAGAGGATTTGGCAGAGGCAAATCTTACAATAGCTTAAAATGGGGGCAGAGAGTGATTTTATCAATGTATTATTAAAAAACAAATCACTAACAATAACACTCTGGTTTATCTAATTGCCCACACTGACAGGTTTTTTTGGGGGTCCTGGAAAACAGTGTGTCTGTTGAGTGTTTAAGTGCTGTATTTACAGTGAGATAAATGAATGGCCTCGTCCCTCGCTGTGAGAAAAGAGACAGATTGAAACCACATGTCTGTTGCACCGCCGGCTCTCTAGGCTATTGACATGCACTTCACAGAGCCATCCGCATTCGGATACGCTGCTGCAGCGAACGCTTGAGGTCATTTTTATGCTCACTGATGTTGGACTATAAGACGCGCAGGACGACTGTCTCAAGTTATAGGAAGGCTTTGATTTCGAATGTGCCTGTCAGCGTGTGATGTATGGATCACGCTATCTGGAACATGAATTTAAAAGTCAGCGTGTCGCTTGTAACTGCACAACCTCATCTCTCAGGTCAAAGTGACACAGAACAGGGCTTCTTACAAAATGTTGCAAAGAGCAGGAAGAGAGAGAGAGAAAAAAAAAGCCGAATCGTGTGTCTGTGTACTCACTGCATTCCAGGTTATTTATACAGAGTGAAAAAACTGTGTAGACTTCATGTCTCTACTTGGTGAGAACTATTAAATTACTGGTGGATGTTTTTAATTACTTCACATAAATGTTGGAACACAACACTTCTGCAGTGTTTGGAGGAGGAGGAGGGGGGTCTATAATGTCTCACATGTTTAGGGAAGCACTGGCTTGCACTTAATCATGGTGGTCCCTGTGTGATTCTGGCGTTGGAAATGTGGCTTTGTGAGAGAAAAGTGAGCATTCCTTCTGCTGGCGCAAGGGAGAGGAAATGGGTAATAAAACCGGGGAAAAAAAAAAGCCTCGGCGGCGTGCTGGAGCCAGTGATTCTGGGATCCACTTAATTGCTCTTAAATGAAAAAGATTTTTGGCTTCCCATTTGCTGTGTTTAAAGAAAAGTCAAGTCAAATCCCACATGTATACCAGCCAAGCGGTGACTTCTCATTCAGCAGTATGAGCACTAATCCCTTTCTTTCACTGGTGCCATCGGTAATATTATTATTAATATTGAGAAAGCTGCTGTTCACAGTCAGCAAACGCCAGAGGAGGCAGAAATTCAGCTCATTTACTGAGGCCAGAGAAGTCACCGGGGAGAGAGGATATCAATACTAGTTTGTTGAATGTTTTATCTCTGCGGTCTCTCAAACTTCTTCCGGAATAATAAAATAACCATTGTTGCTTTGAAATTAGTAATGACAGTGCTCTTTTTCATTGCTATTTAATGATATTTGAGAAGACTTAACCGTCACATCAAAGATGTTCCAGTAATTCTCTTTTTAGATACGGCTAGCCATGAGCTTTGGGGAAGAGCGTCTCAGTTTTTTCAGGGATGCACTGACTTTTTGGATGATATTTGGTTTTTTGTCTGCAATCGGCGTATCTGCAAAGTCAGCCTCGGCATGACTGATGTTCATCTGTTGTGTTGCATCGATTTAGTTAAAAATGTTATGTTGGTTAATCAGACAACAGTGTCGAAGATTTCTTTATTTCCCTGGCACGAAAGGGGGAATAAATAACCACTAGCACCATCTATGGGGGTTCATTGGGTTTTGACTGTGAAATGCTTGTTACTAGCAACAAGCCAGGCTAAAGCCAATTAAAATAACCTAAAACCTAAAAGATAAAATGAGTCATGTTAATCACTGAGTTTAGGCTTAGAGTACCAAACGTGTTGTGCATCAACAATACAGTGTAGCCTATGTATTGAGGAAATAGATCAGATGATTGATCGCACAATTTTGTTTTCTATTGTGATTTTATTTTGTTTTTTACGTTACTTTAACTGTGTGCACATTAACGCAGGAGACACAGCGGCATGACTTGATTGATTATTTAATTCAGTTTCTTCTTCAGAGTTTCATTTGTCCTGTGTAGTTCATAATTGCAGTATTAACGATATTTGCTGCTGTGAGAGTGCTGCATGCTGAATCCAACCTCTCTAATCACTAAAGTAAATTGTTAAAGAAATCACTCATATATCAGTGAAACACCAAACAAAAAAAAATCACCTCTTGCGCAGCTTGTGCTGATTGGCATTATTTAAAAGGTAATGCAGCATACAGGGACCGGGAGAGGTTTGGGTCTCTACATCAGAAAAAATAATACATTCAGGGGGATGATTTATGGGTACATGCAGATCTGGATGAATCAGAGCCCCTCCGTACATGATTATTACTGCCATATTACTGTTTATGCACTATTCTATGTTGTAGCATTGAGGTGAGGCTAATATGAACTACTTTATACACTGTTGTGTGTTGTGTCATGGCTGTGTAAAATCTTACTCCACAAAATAACTAGAAACTAGAGCTTTCAAATAAATATAGTGGAGGAAAAATAGCAATATTTGGTTCTGGAATGTATTGGAGTTGAAGTATAGAATATCATCAAATTGAAATACTCAAATACGACCTCAAAATTGTATTGAAGCACAGAACTTATCTACTTCCCATTGTTTTTTCATCATTTTCTCATCCTACTGCAGTGTAATTTTTTCAAGAGCGCGACCTCCTGTTGAATAAAACATTCTAGCAAGTCTTCTCTGTGTTGCCATCATTGGCCATTTTTGTTTCGGAGTGTGATGGCCGGGTGTGAAGATGCCACTCAGCGAGCCATTAAGGCCTGAAGTGCCACGCTAAGCTGTCATGTCGTGTCAGCCGGTCCTTTTGTACTCATTAATTGTTGAGAGAAGTGTGTCACATCCTGTCAGGCTGACTGCTGGTGTCCCTCTGGTCACCCCTCAGTGCCCGCTGCCCGCTGATGCTATTGTGGCAGCGATGGCCGCGGAGCAGAGCAGGGCCCTGCAGGATGTGAGACAATACTGGGAAGGAAGAGGAGGGAATCCCGGAGCTGTGTGCAGAAGCCCGGTCGGCTGATCGTCTCTGAGAGCAGTCCCCTGTGACTTCTCCCCCTCCTCCCCTGAGGATAGACTTTGTCATCCTCTCACCTTTGTATGTGAGGGGAATGAGAAGGAAGATTGCCTTTTGTCCAGTTTTTTTCTCTTCATTTCAGAAATGATATCTTCATTTGGTTGGCTTCAGTAGAATTTGTGGTAGTGCCTCATTTTCACCCCCCATTTAGTATTTATAAGCAGTATATGAACATTAATAAGTGATTTGTAACTACACTTGTAACTAGAATGTAGTTATGAGGAGATATATGGACATTAGATGCATGAATTCCATTTTCAAATTTTCTATTTCTTATTTTTTATGTGGGAAATTGAACTGATAAGCATTACACTGACCCTTCAAAGTTACTAGAATCAATATTTTTCTGGTTATAATAAATATGCTGTCTTCATAATTTAGCTTAAAATTATTATCTGAATGCTATGCAGGTGCATTATTTTAAGTTTATGGTGTTTATTTGTAATTTTCATAATCAAAATATCAAACTCGCAAATATTAGTCTATCTCTTTAAGGTATGCTACTTAGCCACAATGCTAATGAAGCTACAGTACTGTTAGCTTCAAGCAAATGTTAGCTACTGTAGCTATATAGAAGAGTAATTTTATTAACAAAACATTGTCACACAATTTTAATCAAAGTGTAAATGTTAGTGTAAAACAGCTATCAATTTAGCAATATCAATTTTTTTTCCCAAAGAATGAAATATAGATTTTTACATTCTGCATATAAAATGTAAAATTGTCTTGCAATAAAGCTAGGTGACTGGTGAGGCGATGACTGACAGAGGAGGGTCACTGGGACAGATTTGAAAAGTCACATGTCACATGTTTTGGTGCTCTGATTGGTTGTAGTTCAGTGTAACTGTGTCTGCTCAGCAGGGTCACGAAACTCAAATTGACTGTCAAACAGGACAGTGCTGATCAAATTTGTGCTGATTGTGGCCAGGGGGCCGCTTGTGCCTTGCTTGGAAATAGACCAAGTACCGCTATGTCACATGTTTTGTTGCTCTGTTTATGCAACTGCGTCTATTTTGGGCTGTGCTTGTTGATAATGCCCCTTGGAAACTGAAAGTGATGCCAGGTGAGGGAATCCATCCAATAGTCGTCAATTTCAGCCAAAACCACAAAAATCAACCTCATGGTGACACCACAGGAAAAATGGATGGTGAATTCATCCTCTGGGGACGATGAATATCTCAGCCGTATGTTGAGCAATCCGTCCAATAGTTGTTGAGATATTTCAGCCTGGACCAAAGTGGCTGACCGACCAATAGATAGAACAACATTTCCATCCCCGGAGCCACACAGCTGGCATTGGCTGAAAATGTCCTTATAGCTGTTTACGACTACATTATAGTGTTATAAACCACATATTAATAATTTATATACAGCTTATAAATGATAAATAGTAGGGGTTAATATAAAGTGTTATAATTCACCTGCTGTTAGTTTAAAGCCAAGTCTTGAACCTCTTAAGAGATGAAATATAATCCAAATGAAAGATTTTATGACACCTCTGTGAGCTCAGTAAGCTGCCTGACTGCAGAGACCCAGGCCCTGAGTACTCATGTTAAAGCAAAAGCAATTACATAAGATTTTCTCATGTTTCCACAGGCAGTTTCACCACATATAACATTGCTTCAAGGTACTCGCAGTGACCATTTCTGTCTGACTGAAAACAGGCCGTGCTATTACGAACCACTGTGCATGAATCAATGCTGAAGCAGTGATAGACTACATGGCACGGATGGAGAATTAATGAAGAAGAATCTGCGGTGTTGGGATGCGGTCGCAATTTTGCTCCTGCTGAGTGGCTGAAATGCAGTCACACAATAAAAAAAAAATGCAAGACCGACCTTTTAAGGTTCTGCCTCTGGCCACTTGAAAACGTGTCTCTCAACCACAAAAGATGATGCACTGGATTGCACTACAGACAAGCGGGGGAGCAAAATAGATGTCCAAATATTTCCATGGCTCCTGTGGCCTTCTGCATGCATAGCCCTGGCATGAGCTCATCGGTGTGCGGCTAGTTTGTGCTCCCTCAGCACTGTTCTTTCCCAGTCTGTAAGTATCGATGTCGAAGCTAACTAGGCATTGACAAAGTCCTCTGAGCTCCCTTTCCCACTACCCACCAGACTGTGGCTCCACTTGGTTTTGAGGGTAGAGGTTTTCATAAAGGCAGATTAATATCTTTGTGTCACCTAATACTGAAAACGTGCAGGTCATGCTCTCAGGTTTGACTTAAAGGGATAATTTGGATTATTTTGAAGTGGGGTTGTATGATATTCTTATCCATAGTCAGTGTATTACCTACAGTAGATGGCAGTCGGCACGCCTCTACTTCAGAGAAGCAGAGAGGAGAACCAGCACGGAAGCTAAGCAATGAACTACAGATGCACCAACTCATTTTTTGTTCAGTTCTGATCTGATTCTGATATGTGAATTTAGATATCTCCAATGTGATACTAATATACCAACCGTCTTTTTTATTTAATGATGATAATTTATTAGTTCATCATTTTTATCAGTAGTAATAGTAGAAAGATTACATGAGCCTGAAACTTAACTTTCAACAGTTTAAAGGTGAAAAGTTCTGTGTCAATTGATTGATTCTCAAGTCAGTTTTCACTTTCTAGAAAGCTTGTTTAGTTTGTGTAATGTAACTTGTGTACTGGTGTCCTTTAACCATGAGTGCAGTGGTTATTATATTTCTTCACTCCAGCTCTATATCTGTATATCCATGTAAGAACACATTTTCAATGAGTTACATGCTAATACAGGGTTGAGATGGGAAATGCTATACAACTCTTGATTCATGCTGCTCAGCGTAGTATTTACAAATAGAACAACATGTAGCATTGTGGAATTTAGATTGGATTCAGTGACATTAGTCCAATACCTGATGAATGCCTTACATCAATATCGCACCCTGATGCCAATATCAGATCTGTCCCATCTCAACAATGACCTGCTGTGGACAGGGTCTACAACAAAAGGTGTTTTTGCTCCATAAGAAAAGTTCCACCTCAAAACATCTTTATCAGTTTAAGTGTACACTATATTAGGAATATTTTTACCTCTTTAATTTGCCATCAGACAGCCTTTACTGGCAGGAAACTGCAATTTTATAAGCCAAATACCACTTTGTCCAAAACAACCACACCCCATAAGAAAAACAAGTTGTTTTACCTCACAGAATACGGGCGTTTCTGGTCTACTTTTGCCTCTGTTCTGTTAGTTTGTTTGTATTATTGGGTGACTTCAGTGCTTTAAAAGTTAGTTTGGATTCACCAAAACCACAAAATAACACAAACAAACTGAGCCACCGAGGAAGCAGTAGACCAGCGACTCCCGTGTTGTGCTAGGTAAAATACTGATATTGCCTATGGAGTTTGGTTGGTTTGGAGAAAGTGATATTTAGCTTATACAACAGCGGTTTCCTGCCATTAAAAGCTTTTTGACGGCAAGGCAAACTGTTTAAAATATTCTATATTTAGTGTACTCTTAAAATGATATTGATATTTTTAGGTGGACCTTGTT
Source organism: Lutjanus campechanus (assembly GCA_027495735.1). Lineage (NCBI taxonomy): Eukaryota > Metazoa > Chordata > Actinopteri > Lutjaniformes > Lutjanidae > Lutjanus > Lutjanus campechanus. The sequence continues at coordinate 20,809 of JAJHUR010084808.1, forward strand.
TTTAGGCTAAAATACCAAACTGTGGACGCACCAAATGCATTGTAGGTAATACAATGATTATTGATAAGCATCTCATACAACCCCACATCAAAAAACCCAAACTACTCCTTTACTACCTGGAACACTCTGTTCGGTGGTCATCCTCAGCCAGGAGTCTGGATGATAGAACCATTTATCATCCATTCCAATAAGGTATGCATTCTTTGTGGTCTGTAATGTCTTTTTAAGTGAGCTTACTGTATGAAACAGTTATTTCTTTAATTCCCTCTTAGCAGTTATTTTTGTAAGCTCGGATCCAAATGGAAAAAGTTGTCAGAAAGCGTTGAGGGCACCCTCTTTTGGGGGATAAGCATTCTTTTCAACTGCAGTTCAAATCTCCCAAAGAGTGTCTCTCTTGTGGTATTTAACCAACGAATAAATTGACATGAAATGTATTCCTGATAATGCAAACATTGGGAACAGAGGAGCCAGAAATAACTCTCGCAGGCAAGATGTGGAAGAGATTAAGGCTTAACCAACGAAATGAGCGAGTGGAGGCGGGAGGTTTGGAAAATGAGATGGGGGGGAGGAGGGAAAGAGGTAAGAGGAGGTGAGGAGATGGTGTCTGCAGGGGTGAGTGTGTGTGTGTGTGTGTGTGTGGGGAGTCCATAGAGGGTTAGGAGACTGAGTTGAGAGGCGAGAACTTAGCCGAGAGGGGGGTGGCCCTGTGAAAAGGAACTCATAAAAGTCACATTTGTTGGTGATGCATGAGGAAGTGAAGCCAGCTTTGGCACATGTGTCTGTGGTGCTAAATTAACTGTTAACACAAATAATCAAAGTGCAGGGCCCATTGAGCGCTGGCGCCAGTGAAATGAGGGGGAGAGGCTGGCTCACTTCTCTCTGAGAAGTTGCAGCAGGCTAGTGGTGTAGTGCAGCTAGCAGGTGGAGGTCTACCAGGGGCTTTCACAGGATGGAAGTGCTTACAAAACAGGCCGACCAGCCCACTGACAGAGGAAAGCACCGCCGCACTCCTGCTTTCCAGCTATTGTGTGGAAGCGTGCTTCTCTTTTTAGATCTTTCTTTGTAAAGCCTGACATCTCAGAGCACTGAAGGACATGGCACCAGCAATTACCTCCGTGGCGGGCTGATGGTAATTAAAATGCCACTATTGTGACCTTGAGAGTTTTGTTTTTTATCCCACAGGAGGTCCAAACAACTGGACTTCCACCCCTGTTGTGATAACACAGACATAACCATGTGGCCACGGAGCCGCTCACTGAGTTCATATTCTCGCTTCAACCCTGATCCTGGTGGGCTTTTATGAGAATCAGCATCCCTATAAACTTGAAATAAAATGTCATCTTACTCTTGCTGGAACAAGTCTGAACAGTTGTTGTCATACAAGATAAGGGGCACACTGTTGTTTATGCTCATATGATTTTACTACTTAATTACTTGTATCTAATATTTCTGGCTCATGAACCCTTAAGGGAATAAGTTGACATTTTAGAAATACACTTATTTGCGTTCTTGAGAATATCAGTCTCAATCTCAGGTAGTTAGCTTAGCTTGGCTTAGCGAAAAAGACCAGAAACAAGGAGAACAGTTAGCCTGGCTACGTCCAACATTTGCTCTTTTAAACAAACAATATGCACGCTCTGCCACTAGGGGTCTCTCTCACATCAACCCAGTAACAAAATAAATAGTTTGATGATCTCATGAAATCGTGCAGGATCATGGGAGTTGTCATCATCATTGTTAAGCAACCACCATAGCTGATGAAAATCTACAGTATGTGACTCAGGCTGAAATCTTGAGGTTTTATTCACGCTACGTTTAGTCTCGTTCGCCAGCTTCCTTCCTCACTCTCTGACATGTCTGACCTATCCCATGTTTTCCAGGAAGTTATAGCAACTAGCTAGCAATGGCTTGCAGGAAACGCACGTTACCTTAAATAAATTACATATTTCCTGCGTTTTACCCTTGATGAGAACATTTGGGATAATGTTTCTCATCAACATGTCTAATGTTTTTAGAAATTTTATTGTCAAATGTTACATACTGTAGCTTTACCATCACATGGGTTGTTTCCAACTTTTTTGGTTTGTGACCCCTTAAATGACTTTTAGGAAACATACTTATTTGTGTTTATGTCATAAGAATGATTGATACCCTCTTATGTTTTTTTCAGTATGAAGCAGGAGCCAACAGCCAGTTAGCTTAGCATAGCTTAGCTGAGCACAAATACTGGACTGCACTAACCCTGCAACATTTGCTGTTTTAATGGTCCAAATTTACAAGGATTTACTGGCAGAATATCACAGAAATTGAATATTACATTCTTAAGTATGTTTTCATTATGGTGCATAATCACCATTGTGCTTTTGTTACCTTAGAATGAGTCATTTATGTCTTCAGAGGGCGTGGGTCCTCTTCCATGTTGCGCTGCTGTGTTTCTACAGTAGCTCAGACAAACCAAACACTGGCTCTTGATACGAGCTTTAGCTTTTTGTGCAAGTTTCATGGCTACCGTAGTTTCTCCTACACATTTGGAAAAGGAGGGTGAGACAAAGTGTTCGCAATCTGCAAGCGTACCACTGGATGCATCTAAATCCTACACACCGGTCCTTTAATATCTCTGTAATTTTTCTCCATTTAATTTCACTTCCTCTGTGCACAGTCTACTTAGATGATAATTAAGCATTTCACTGCACATTGTTTGTGTATGTGATTCATAATTCTTTGAATCTTGAAAATATGAAAGCAAACGCCCTGAGATAAAACTGTATGAAATGATAATCAGTTGGGAAGAAATCAAATGAACAAAATTGCATTATCTCAGCCCCATGAACGAAATAAGACTAAATCGTGTTTAAAAGTAAATAGATCAAGATGTTGATAGATGAAGCCGTGTTTGCAGTCAAGTTACACATGATACCATTGATGCCTTTATGCAAAATTAAACAAATGAGCTGCAGTGAAATTTGTGATCATAAGAGTGATCTGTCTTTACAAGACCATTTCAGTTCTAGTTTTCCCCTGCCAAAAACAGGCAAGTCGTGAGGGGAAAATAAATACAACAATTTGGAAAAAGTAATACCCTGCAGCTTTGTGACATCAGCACAAAAGAAGCATGGCCCCTGATGCTCTCCACTTCCCATGCAGCCCACAACTGGGCCGGAGACCGAGGTTGCCTGGCGCCACAGTCATCATGTGTGTCAGTCACTTGCAAAACTCACTGTTTTCCTTAGAGGATGAGCTAAGCTCCTCCTTTAGCCCTAACGATTTATTTTAGACTCCAGCGTCCAGAGACCCCCTTTCTTGAAATCCCAGTTTATCTTGGCCATGTTGTTTCAATATGAACCAATCAGCTTAGCCTCCAGTGGAATGTCCCCTGAGACTTGCCTTGGTTTCCCAATAGGCCCATTCATTTTGAGGACACAAGTTTAACATCTGGTTTGTATTAACGCTCCCTACAATAGCTCTCATCTCGGGCTCAGTCACACAGGAGGGACAAGAGGGCAATCAGTCCCTACAGAAATATTATTTTATACTAAGACACATGAAGAAATTATTTAGCTACCTTTTGAATAAAGTTGTCTATGAGATAAAGTTTACCCTTCCTATGTCCTGCTCCTTTTTTGTTCTGTGCTCCGACAGTTGAACAGTTGAACAAGCTTGGTACCTGGCTGAAGATTGGTCAACTTTCTTCTTTCCTGTTTCCTGCACTTGCTATGTGTTAGGCTTGTTTAATTGAAATGAAAACCAGTAAAAGCTGTAAAAGCAACATATCACATCTTACATGTCACATCTTAAGTAAGCTAATATTAGCAAAACGCTAGTTACTGATGTAGAATAGCTAGCTAATTAATTAATTAGCTGATTGTTTTGCTAACATTAGTTAGCAGATATAACTAGCAAGCCAATGATTGATGTAGACTAGTGAGCTGGCTTTTTTTTTTTTGCTACAGAGCAAAACGCTAGCCAGTTATCAAGCTAACGATGTAGATTGGCTAGCAAGTTAGTTAGTATTTTGCTAACATTAGGTAACTTAAGATGTGAGATAGCTTTCACAGATCGCCCAGCAACATTGTTTAACCATCTTTGAAAGTTATTTTTCCACTTTTCAGCATAGACCAGCCTAGCACATAACATAGCAACAATATTCTCCATTCACAGTGAAGTGACCATAGACTGTATGGATGTGACTATATATAATATGTATATTTTAACTGTGATTAATTGCAATTAATCACAGATTAGTATTGCGATTAATCAAGTTAATTTTTTAAAATCATTTGACAGCCCTAGTTATAAGATGTTTAGTTTGTTTAATCTGTACAAAAGGTCAAGTGGAAAAGTTATTAAGTAAAGCTAAGCTAAGGGGTACTTGGCTAGCTTCATAAGTACCGTACAGACATGAAAGATCATTGTTAAGTAACCCTCAGAAAGACAGGCAATTAACATATTTTTTCAAAAGTTTGAACTGTTCATATTTTGGTCAAAATAATCAATGAAAACGTAATTTGCCATTTTATGGGGGCGTTACTGCTCTTAACCAAGAAACAGCCCATCAGATAACCCTCAAAAGACAGACAGATTAAACGGACAAGATATAATATGTTATTTATGAGCTTTGAGGTGTTGGAATGTAGATTATTTCATATTTGGACAGAACAAAGCTAGTTGTTTCCATCTTTCAAGTCTTTGCTAAGCTAATAGGGTACCTAGCAGGAGCTTCATATTTATCTTACAGACATAACACATCATCTAACACTCAGAAAGAAAGCAAATACATATATTTCTCTGAAGTTTTAACTGTTTATATTTAGTTTGTTCAATCCGTTCAAAAAGTTTAAAAACATGGATTTGCCACTTCACCGTTGATTGCCAAGAAACCAGCAAACTTACTGCTTTTGGCCAAGAAACAGTCGACCACATAACCTTTAAATTACACTATAATGTTCCCACTTTTTGGTAATTGTACAGATTACACAAACACAATATAACATGTTAATTACTGAGCTTTAGAAGGCTATCTGTTTCAGTCGTTTCCTGTCTATGCTAAGCTAACCAGCTCCTGGCTTCAGTAAATATACAAATATGAGAGTGGTATAAATCTTCTCATCTAACTCTCCACAAGAAAGGGACTACACATATTTCTGTTCAAAACACTGAGCTGCTGAAATAATGTAAAATCAGTCATTCTCATGTATCCATGTATGAATTTAACTCTCCGTACTTAGCGTCTCATTGCACATGTAGCTGGACGTCTTGTGCTCAATTTGGTTGACCTCCAAATGTGTGAAAATTAGGCGTTGTGCCACTGCAGAGTGCTGTGCAGACAAATCTCTGATACCAGACAAGAACACTTTAATACTCCGTAATTAGCCTCCGTGTTCCAAGTGTATCCAGATGTACCATTGTGGGGGGTTTGTCCTCCGTGAGAACACAGTGAACCAGCAGGTGCACGGCTCAGGTAAAGGCTGCTGCTCCCAGCTCCTGATAACGGACCACTTTTCTCTCTCTTCCTCCCTTCCCTCCTCCCCCCACCACCGCGAGTCTACCCTTCTCCCTCTCTGCTGCTGCTGCTGCTCTCTCTCCCTTTATCATCCGTACCACCCTGGAGTGCAATGCATTGAGGTGCCTGCCAAAATGCATGCCAAATGAAGAGCAAGAAGGGGAAGCAGGCAAGGGTGCTCTAAGTCTCTTATCTGCGTGTTATTGAAATTTTCTTTTAAGAAATAATTCATTTGAAGTAACCTTCAATTAGGCTGTGCACAAAAAAATGTCGTCTTTTGACCGCAGTGTTAAGGCACATTTACTATCTGTCTTATCATATGAGTATCTGAGACAGAAAAAAAAAACACTAATGTGCTTTAAATTAACATTGTCCTCTCAACCGTCCGTATCTCTTAACTTAATGGAGCCTTTAAATTTATGGAAATGAATTATAAGCTTGTTATCTATTGTTTTCACTGCCAAAATTGCTTTCTCTGTTTTCATAAAACAACTCAGGCATATTGTTTACGTTTGCTTCATTAGTACACTGCTGTTTTGTTGCTGAATGTGGAGCCAACTACAGTGAAACTATTCTGTCAAAGGTTTATATATAATGTCACCAAAATCCATTTGACCTCTTTTAAATCTTTGTTAAGACTGTTCTCACAAACAAAAGAATTGCTTTTCACCTTAGTGTGCCTGAAAGCAACACAGTACAGCTCCCCCGGGCGTGCAGCTCAACATGACACACTTGCTCCAGACTGTTTCAACAGGGTTAATCCAAAGGCACTCATCGCAGATGAGACATGCCTCCACTTTACTGATGTGATATAATGTTCATTCATCCAGCGTCACCTCTCTGACTGGCCTCTTACGCACCAGAACAAATGCATCATCTGGTTTTATGAGGTACAAAATTTCCATTTCTATACTGTTATGTCAAAAGGAAGAGGAGTACATTTAAAGTGTCTGAGTTTATTTTCTAAGTTTACCATTTCTTGTTAATTTTATCTGTGAATTTACTTAAATAATTCAATTTATATTTTAGAATATGGCATTCATCACCTTATTTTCTGTAGTAATTATTATTCAAGAAAATTAGTTAACATCAGCCTGAATTTGTTCAAGTAGCTGAACAGAACAATAAAATTTTCAAAAAAGGATTTTGCCAATGAGATTTAAAAAGAAAACCCAACAGGCTTATGAAAACATCCCCTCACACTCAACCCAAAAAAACAATTACTTTTTTTTTGTTTTTAAGAAGAGGAAGATGAAACAAAATGAATCAGCAACCTCCTCGGTTGAAAAATGAAGCCAGTGTCAAAAGATGCAGTGCTGTGAACAACCACTCGAGGCTTAACCTGACACGCCAGATGGTTTGTTTCACAGAGCCGTCTGGGAAGTCATCCTGAGAAACTGGTTGGAAAAGGGCAGGCACTTTCAAAAAACACTTGGCAGGTGATTGGATGAACCATCTGTCTATTACGTCTAACATAAGCTAAGTTCAACTGATCAGATCAAACTCTTGCCAAAGCAGGTCAGGAAACAAGCAAAAACATGTTTTCCATCATAAAAAGTAATTGCAAGGTAATTTGAGGCTGGCCCTAAAAGTGTGTCAATCCTCACAGACCCCCATATTAAAATGCCCAACACAGCTGCACCCACGCTCCACCTCTTTGCCCATTTTCTGGAATACCTGCGAGTTAAGCCAAGGCAGGCACTGCCAAGAGGGCGACAACAAGTGGCACTTGACTCTGAACTTTAAAATGGCTCCTCAGAAACCTATGGATGACGTCACAGAGACTATGTCCACTATTTACTATACAGTCTATGAGAAAAACAACGCTAAGAGTCTAGCTAGCAGCTCTATGAGCGGTGCTTTGAGCTTAATGCTAATGCCTGCTAATTAGTACTAAACACAAGTAGTGTAAGTAGAAGTATTTGGTCATAAATTGATGTATTAGACTAACTGAAATTTTCACCTGATGGTGGTGCAAATGAATGTGTGTACAAAAGATCAAGATTTTAGTGTCTTGGCATCTTCATGTGTACTTGTAGACATAAAAAAAAATTAAAATGCTGTTCCTCCAAACCCATTGCAGTATAACCAGAAAGACAAAACATATGTCTAAAAAGCCCTTAAAACAACAATACAACTGAAGACATATGCAATACAACTAAAAACATGTACAATACAAACATTTGCAGTTTCATAGCAATCCATCCAACATTTGTTGAGATGAGGGTGTGGCAGTAGTTGGAACGGGTGGGTGGCCAGCTCAGGTCCTGCACAGACACCTGACAGTGGTACAGAGAGCATGGACTGGTACCTGCCAGGGATCATGCCTGTTTGCTTTCTGGGCACTGCTGAGGTGCCTTTGAGCAAAGCAAAGTCAGTGCCTGACTGTGTGGCAGCCAGTTCTCTGTGAGCTCTCTCCCGAAAAGCTGCACGTCTGTAGGTCCTGTATGTGTATGTGTGTGTTTTGGGACTTTGTGTGTGTGTGTTAAAATATAATAATGGAGTGAAATTTTTGAATTTATCCCAAGAGGGATTTAAAAAGTTATTTAAAAAATTAAAAATAACAATATATATATATTTATTTCAGTCTTGACCAAAGTGGTGGACAGATGGACAGAAAAAGAGCCATGCCACTAGCATGGCTAAAAAAAACAAAATAGTAATGAAAGACGTTGGCAAAACAAGAAGAAAAAAAAAAGAAAAAAAACCCCATCTAATTATATTTAAAACTATAAAACAAAATATGCTATTATCCCTAGTTAACATGTGAGTTCAACCTCATAATAACCTGCGTCTAATCCCTGGATGATTTACATCTGGACTTCCTCTGCATTGTCTTCCTACAGTATATGAAGGTGGATGTGAAGGTCACTAATTCACAGGCAGTAACTTTGTGTCAGACTTCATATTAAATCCTGGCCACGTTTGGCCTGTGGCGTCTCTCTGAAGCCCAAACATGTTGACCTCTGACCTCCTGGGAGGTTTGTTTTACAGCCAGAGTTAACAGTGCTGATAGCATGCTGAGAACCTGCCCATTTGATCCAGGAGACAACTCGCTCTGGACTGTTTCACATCCAGTAAAACCAGTGTCATCCAGTAGATTATCAAATAAATGTTCATTTATAATTCTGAAGATAA
>JAJHUR010084809.1:0-47721 GCA_027495735.1 Lutjanus campechanus
AAATATAAAAAAAAAATAAGAGAGAGAGAGAGAGAGAGAGAGAGAGAGAGAGAGAGAGAGAGAGAGAGAGAGAGAATAAAGAAAACAACAAATAAATAAAGAAGACAACATACTACAAATTCAAAATCACCCTCTTTATCAGTAATTATTTTAATTGTCTGCTTATTCTTAAGGCCTCTTAACATGGTGCCAATTTCAGGAGCTCTTAAGTCTATTCACCCCCTTTTGTGATTGTGGAATTTTCCTAATAATAAAAGTAACTGCACAACAGATCGGTTTTACCCAATATCTTTATCCCTGTCATTATCTTGCAACTGAATTGTTTCTCCAGTTTTCCTGCTTTTGCCGACTATACACCCAAAATATTCTGGTATACATACAGTGAATAAATTACATAAAATGACTGGTTCTTCTTCCTGTTCATAGAAGGTGCAAGAATATTCTTCATCAATTATTAGGCAAGGCAAGGCATACCAACAGACAATGTGCTTTACATAAAGACAGAACATTTAACAGTAAGAGCAGAAAATGTAAAAAGAAAAGAACATGTAAAAACATTTAAAAAATTTAAAAATTTCAAATTTCAAATACTAAAAGAAAGAAAGGGAAAAGAATATAGGAAGTACAAGAAAGAGTGCAAATCCAAAAATTATAATTAAAAACTCTTATGAGCTCATCCATACGCACATGAAAAGGGAAACGTTTTTAACCTGGATTTAAAAGTGCTTACAGTTGGGGCTGATTTCAGTTCTGCTGGTAGTTTATTGTGTGCAGCATAACAGCTAAATGCTGCTTCTCCATGTCTAGTTTGTACTCTGTGCTCCACTATCTGACCTGAGTCAGTAGATCTCAGAGCTCTACTGGGTTTATACTCTACTAACATGTCTTTCATGTATTCTGGACCTAAACCATTCAGTGATTTGTAGACCAGTAGCAGAACTTTAAAATCTATTCTGTAGCTGACTGGGAGCCAGTGTAAAGACTGAAGAACAGGGGTGATGTGCTCTGATCTCTTTGTTCTGGTTAAAACTCGAGCTGCTGCGTTCTGGATGAGCTGCAGTTGTTTAATACTTTTTTTTGGGGGGGGGGTCCAGTCAGAAGACCGTTACAGTAGTCAAGTCTGTTGGAGATGAAAGCATGAATCAGCTTCTCCTGATCTTTTTTGGACATGAAGCCCTTAAAATAATATTAATCTCTTTATATCTGTTTTAAATGTATATCTTTATATCTTGCTGTTTATATTCAATGCAAAATTCTTCAGCATACATCTTTTACTTCATTACAAAGACAAAAAATTGTCCCCAACAAGCCGAGTTTTGCGCCAATTATTTTCTCGTTTAAGCGTGCGAGGCTGCCCTCTGCGTTGCCAGCCTCAACTCTTAAGGCATGATGTCATGTTTTTCAGTACGCAACCTGCAACATCCGGGTCCTGTCGCTCAGTGCCATAGATCTGTTAAGTAGCCTGGATAGCGCACTCAAAGATGGCGCCCCATTCATTCTTATGAAAGTTGCTGACGGGGATTTGATTTGAGCATCCCGGCTGAAAGCGTGCGCCTTCGAGACCGCCGCTGCTTGAGCCCCCATGATCGAGGTCGTGTGTAGAAGGGAACCCTAGGCCAGCGAAAGATCTCGCGAGAGTGATCGTTTTAAACCAAACAAGTGACCTTTCCCTACTCCTAAACAGGTGTCTTCTGTCTCTAAACGTATCCCGACTTCAACCACAGCGCTGCCATTATAAAACAGTTGTACAACGTGCAAAAGAAGAAACAATGCGTACATATCTCGCGAGAGTTTTGCAAATCAAGGGTTCCATTCAACCCGAGTGAGCCTGGCTGACTTCTTTTAGCTCCCCTCGCACATACGACTCCTCTAGACTTTTCAATGTTATAAGACTGAATGGATCACATTTTGATAATGAAAACTGACACTGTGAAAACTGTGACGATGAAAACAAATGTGTTCACGATTTTACTGTAACGTCTTTTCCAATGACTGTATGGGGGAAAAGCCGTTTTGGGCCACTGTGCGTCACGTGATCATCCCGGAAATTGTAATTACGCAGTGCGGCCACTACGCCAAAATCGCTTCACAGCGCAGCGCCGTTCCTGGGGGGCTCGCTCTGGTGCTCCTTAGAAGCTAACGTTAGCTAGCTAGCTGTCAAGCTGTCTAGTGGAGAGGCTGGGACAAACGTTTCAGCTTCCCCCTGGCTTGGCCACGCAAAGCTCCGGGCCCACAAATTTACTAGAAACCTGTTAGAATATACTTTAGATCGCCAGCTGAGATAATGTAATGCATCACGGGCGCGCGCAAAGAGGGACCGCCGCACTTATACCATTTATATGCACTGAGTCTTGAGTGACGATTGAGCTCATTGCTAGCTAACTGGCTAGCTAGCCTAGCTAAACCGCTGCAAACCCCTCAGTTTCGTCGGTGTACCTCTCTGGTGTGACCGCGGCCAGTCAGTCCTCGTCACTGTCGCAGCTTCTGTTGCTGTCAAGCGGTATTTTGGATATTTGGTAAGTCATAAAATGTTAACTCTTAAGCCAGCGACTGTTGAGGAACGTTGGGCAGCTAGCTATGCTAGCTATGTTAGCATGTAGCGATTAGCAAGGCCGAGGGCTCTCCTTGCCTCAGCCTAACGTTAGCAAACCATGGTAGAGGGAGGCCTGTCAAAGTTAGCTGTGAGGGACAAGGGTCAAGGCCCGCAACTAGGCAAGGCTGTTTGTTTATTTGGGTTGTGGTTTTGACTTGCTACAAAGCTAACTTTTTCTGTTAATCCAACACCAAAAGCTATCACTACTGAGCAGAATAATTATATAAATTGATATACCTTAACGTTAATATTAACACTTCATTTGTCAGATCTCCTGAAATTGTTCTGTAGTGGTTATCGAATAACTGGTAAGTCGGTTAGCTAACGTTAGCTCTGCAGACATTTAACGATAGCTTTAACTAATATTGCCCCGACTAGCTAGTATGGTTAAATGTTCTGCTCTGCGAAGGTCAGAGAGATGCTGCCCAGCGGTGTATTCATAATACAATTATACGACTAAATGCGTTTAATGTTAAACTTGATCAGCCAGTGGTTTAAGGGCGTTTCAATCTGATCCACACCAGCAGCGTTCCTAATATGTAGCCTAAATGTGTACACAGGTCCACTATTTTTAGATTTGAGCAGGGGGCCTGAACTTAGCTCCAAGATGATAATCTTTTGCCACAAATGGATGAAATATGAGCTGTCTGATTTAACCAAATTAATATAAAAAGCTGTGTCATGCTGTTGAGGTGTACAGTATGTTCACTTTTGGGAAAACTACTATAGGATATTGTGACAAAGTTCTTAAAGGACCTGTGTGTAAGATTTATGGGCAGAAAATGGCTAAAATTGAAAATAATTAGAGATTAAATGGTATGAAAACTTAATATCACAAATATAGTGTCAAAAAAGATCACAGTCATCAGTATTATCATGGTATTGTTAAAATGTGCTGCAAATGTTTAAAAACGTTCTGATATACACACAACAAATTTCATATTGAAAACCCATAAAACAAAGTTTTATATTGAAAAACAAATGGAAGTGGCATTGTGTTCTTTGTGAGATCAGTGTTTTAATAAAAAACAAACCTATGTTGCATGCTGTGCCTGCCTCTGGGAGAGTGTTGCTAACTTTGGTTGCTGGACAGTATTTACTGTGAGGTTGTCAAAACAGTAAGCAAAAAATGGTTTTCACAATAACGAAAATTTGAAATGGTAATACTAATCAGTGGGAATTTTATCCTGGTATATGTTGAAACTGAATATTGTTTCATCTTAAAATATATTATTATTAATTATGTTATTGGTCTGTAATCATGTGAAAATAAGGATTGTTTTCATTGCCTTAGAATGAGTCTTTTATATCTTCGGCGGGCACAGGTCCTACAGATGCATATAAGTATATGCTGCACTGAACAATTTGTACCGTTGTTGAGATATGTCAGCATCGCTGCCAAAATCGGTCTGGTTAAAACTGGCCTGTGAACAAGTTCATTCAAACTGGGATGCTGCTGTTTTTCTAGATGAAAATCACAATGAGGTTTATATTTCTGAACCCATTTCAGTGAGTTATGTCACATTCATGGGCTGATGATTTCCACGGAGAAGTTTTTTTTTATTTTTTTTTTTATCTTACTTAGGCCACATAGATCATGAATGCATAGTTATAAATCCCTTAATTATAAAAATGACTAATTGAAATCTGTTGAAAATAAATCTGGAAAAATCCCAGCTCCCCCGTTTACTTGTATGTGCTCACAGACCAGTGTTGACTGGTCCAATATGGTGGCGATGTTGATCTACAATGCGGCAATGCAGATTAACCAAACAGTGGGTCTAGATATGGCCTTTTGTATTTTGTGCAGCCACCGTAGGTTCTCCCACACACTTGGAAGTGGAGAGTGATATGTTGTGAAATCTGCAAGCTCACTACTAGATCCCACTAAATCTTACACACTGGTCCTTTAAATTTTTGGCTATATTTGAAAACTCTACATGTCTGTCATATCTTGTAAATGTATTTCTTTCTTTTAACTTGTGTTGCAGGTCTTAAGAGGGACACAATGGGTGCATTTCTTGACAAACCAAAGATGGAAAAATACAATTCCCGTGGTGAGGGTAACAACCTGAGGTATGGGCTGAGTAGCATGCAGGGATGGCGGGTAGAGATGGAAGACGCACATACAGCAGTAATTGGTCTGCCTCATGGTCTTGACCCCTGGTCATTCTTCGCTGTTTATGATGGGCATGCTGGCTCTCAGGTGGCCAAGTACTGCTGTGAGCACCTGCTGGAGCACATCACCAGCAACTCGGACTTCCAGAGTGCTCTGCAGGAGAACCCCTCTGTGGATAGTGTGAAGAATGGGATCCGCACAGGTTTCTTGCAGATTGATGAACACATGCGAACCATCTCTGAGAAGAAGCACGGTGTGGACCGCAGTGGCTCCACTGCTGTGGGAGTGATGATTTCTCCGACCCATATCTACTTTATCAACTGTGGCGACTCACGGGGACTCCTCGGCCGGGGCGGAGCTGTGCACTTCTTCACACAGGATCACAAACCCAGCAACCCTCTGGAGAAGGAAAGGATCCAGAATGCTGGTGGCTCTGTCATGATCCAGCGAGTTAATGGGTCCCTAGCTGTGTCTCGGGCTTTGGGAGACTTCGACTACAAGTGTGTGCATGGAAAAGGTCCAACAGAGCAGCTTGTGTCTCCTGAGCCTGAAGTTTATGCAATAGAGAGATCGGAGGGGGAAGATGAATTCATTATACTAGCATGTGATGGCATCTGGGATGTCATGGCCAATGAGGAACTGTGTGACTTTGTCAGGTCAAGGCTAGAGGTGACGGATGATCTTGAACGAGTCAGCAATGAAATTGTTGACACCTGCTTGTACAAGGTATGGCACATCCTCAATACCTAAATTGACATTTTGTCACACCATTTCTGTTCTGTTATCAGACTGACCTCCGTTTTTGTTCTTTATTTTTCAGGGAAGCCGGGACAATATGAGTGTGGTGTTAATCTGCTTTCCTGGGGCTCCAAAGGTATCTCCAGAAGCAGTGAAAAGGGAGGCTGAGCTGGATAAATATCTGGAAGGAAGAGTAGAAGGTAGGAGAAAAATGATATTTTGGAATAGTAGACAAACAGAAAGTGGGATATTGGCATAATAATCACTTTGTCTTTTGGTTATAATTAGGGTACCAGATTTTGTGCATTTTCCTTAACCAATAGTTGAAAAAGCTCAAAACTGATTAATCATTAAGAATTAAGAAAATATAAAATGCATGCAAATACATTTTTGATTTCTCAATTTAACTATAAGTTTAAGTTTGTTTATTCAACAAGTGACTCTGGCATAGAAAAATAATGTCAAATGAGGCATATAGGCTGATTGTAAAACTACCTGTATGCAACAGCTGTGTGTAGAGACACCCAAAAGCCTGTCTTAAGACAAAGCAATTATTTTTCTATGATTCACTTACGGTTAGAAAGCATATACGGAGGTCAGAGAGAATAAAATTTGACAGAAGTTACACTGAGTAGGGTCGGGTGATACGTTAAATTTCCCCAACTGGCCATTGTCACCCCATCATTTAATTGACTAATGTATTCTCTGTGCATTCACCATGTCCAGTAAATACACAGAATATCAGTTACAGCACTAATAACAGAAAGTTGAGTTGGTATTCATCTTCTACAAACTCCAGCTTTCAAATTTCATCTTAAATTCTTCTGCTGAAATATGATTTTATTTGCTAACCGGAGGAAAGGCTTCTGTCGTCGATGTTGTCATCAGTGCTGTAATCAGACACTTCGCATCTAATGTTTTATAGCCATTTCACTGTCACCAGGGAAGCCCACGTTGCCAGCTGACGTGCTCAGCATGGGGTCACACAAGCAGTTGAGCACAGTGCATCTATCTGCTGTCAGGTGTATCTCATGCGTCATCAGATGATGTACACACCCTTTACACGCAATTGATTTTAAACATTGGTTGGACGTCTTGCTAGTTGGAATTGTTTTGTGTGAAATACAGCATCACTTTTGACCATTTAGCTCAGCATTTTAACCGTGTGTACAGTAGCTATGAACGAGTCATGTAGAGTCAGTGTTGTTATAATGTTAACCAAGCACATTGTGCAATGCATTTGTAATGTCCACACCACAGGCCAGCTAATTCAATCAAACAGCTCACGCGTGTGGCACCGCAATCTGTATTATGAATCGGTCCAGCAGGTATGAGTCGTATAGGAATTGGTGCCATATTTGCACTGGGTTTCAGTATCCTACCCTCCACTTATTGTGAAGCTGAGAGTCTGTCACTGAGCAGCTTTCACTCATGCAAACCATTAAACTGACAAGATAAAGCACAAGTATCACCCAAAAATCTATCCGGCAACAGACTTGGCTAATCGCCCCTATGTATTCGTCCAATCACCCAACCCTAACACTGAGTATAAGCCAAATATTCAAATATTTATTGTAATCTGTGTTTATATTTAACTGCTAACAGTTCTTAAATATCTAATGCTTTTTAATTATATCGCTGTTGAAGCAGTTTACAGTGTTTTGTGCATTATAGTCCTGCTGGAGGTTTGAAACACCGATTACAGACATCACATTCAGTTTCTAAAGCCACTGGGACAGCAAGTTTGCTGGCATAACTTTAATGTATCAAGATTTTATTTAAAATGCTTTAAGCTAAAGGGATATTCTACTCAGGCAAAATATTACCTGACATTTCACTGTAAATGTCAAGTGACAAAAGGAGGAATCCCCCACACTAGCTGACTTTGTTCCTTTAAATGTATTGGCCAGTAGACTTTCATCAAGTAAGGCTTAAAAAAAAAGCAACCAGCAATTGCATTTATTGTGAAAGAGTCCATTTCCAAATAGGTGACCATTTTATCAGGGAGTTCAACTTAACACATGTTGCTTAATATTCACTTGAGAACCAGGAAAAAGAATGTGTCTATAAATCCTTTTTCTGGTTAATATTTTCCTACTGTAGGTACAGTAGCTGGCCATAGATCTCAAAAATGTTATCACCCCCTTTCAGTGTTGCAGTACCAAACCTTTAGACTGTCTATCAACAGGCAAACTCACATGATGGCAATTTCACAATCACAAATTTACCTCAAAGGGGATCACATCCTGTACAGCAACAGAGCAGGGAACGCTCCTCTTGGGTGAACAGAAAGACTGTAGATATTGTGTTTGTGTGTGTAGAGAAAACATCACATGTAAAACAATTTATTTAAGGTAGTAGTAACTTTTTGTTTGTGTAAAATGATCACCATCTTAATGCTGCTTTCTTTCCTGTCTGTTAAGGAGAATGATGGTGTCAAAAAATATTATTAAAGAGCAGTA
This sequence comes from Lutjanus campechanus, assembly GCA_027495735.1. NCBI lineage: Eukaryota > Metazoa > Chordata > Actinopteri > Lutjaniformes > Lutjanidae > Lutjanus > Lutjanus campechanus. Next base: position 7,913 of record JAJHUR010084809.1, read on the forward strand.
TCAGTAGTAGCACTGGAATTCACTTCAAACCCAACCTTAATCTAACTGACATGTTTTAATATAAACTTTTAAGGGGAAGTTTTGACCATACCATTTCTCTCATGCACATTCATGTACACATATGATAGATACACATAGATACAAATTTTTCTAACATTTAATTGCACATATCAGTCAGATTTAAAAAAAATATATAATTTATAAAAGAATATAATTTTTGTTTCCAACAGAGATCATCAAAAAGCAGGGGGATGAAGGTGTCCCAGATTTGGTCCATGTTATGCGGACGTTAGCATCTGAGGCCATCCCTAACCTCCCCCCTGGAGGAGAGCTGGCAAGCAAGTGAGTAAGCTTTGTCTTTAGAAGTGATGACAGCCTTATAAACAATGACAAGTTGGTCTTTCTGTCAGCGACTGTCTGTTTAATCACTTATTATCATTTTTATTATTATTTTTTTTCTGTTTTGAAAACATTCTTCTTTTACTTCCCTTCAGACGAACTGTTATTGAAGCGATGTACAACAAACTCAACCCCTACCGAAGTGATGACACAGTAAGTATCCCAGCTTGTCTTTTAACTCCCCGTAAGTGTGCCTGGTTTGGAGTATGCATGCTTTTTGAGGTGTGACCAGCAAATTTTAACCAATTTTATGCATGTCATTAGTATTCCAACAAGATGGAACAAGGAAATATTCTTGTCAATTGAATTTTAGTCCAAATGAAAGCAGAAAAAAACTATACAGATTTATTCTGCAATGACATAATGACCTGACCAGGGTGTCTCTTAACCTTCTGTCCAGTCTATGTGAAGATTCAATGGAGAAAAGGACCGTTATATTCTTATACTAATTTTTGTTGGTATGGCTGTACCTGACAGAAATTTGTCTGATTATTTCCTTTAAATAGTCCCAGTAAAACATCAGTCACATAAGTCGGTTTCATTTTGACAAAGGACCACAATCGCATTGCAGGTCCTCTGCCAAAAAGGCTCAGTTTTGTACCACATGAGCTGATTTCACTAATTAGTGCTCCTTAAATCAAAGAGGAAAGAGCCAATAAGTGAAACTGTCTGGTATTTGTGTGGATGGAATAAAAACCTACATTCTCTCACATAGTGGTTTAAAAGGAACATTGCTCATCATCTCTCTCTTGTGTACAAACAGACCTGAAAGCTGTTGCCCTTGTCCTCTCAGATACCATGCTTTTAAATTCATATCAGATAAGCTCACTGTGTCAGCTACATTTTAATTGTGCACCTATCATCTTAACCTTGACAACGAAAATTGATACTTTGTTTCAGTATTTCATGTTTATACAGAGATGGACTTTTTAAATTACTGTCACACAATTATTTTGGGGATTAGAGAACTGTCAGGCCCCTTGACTTTCTCTGTATTATGTGGTGAATACAAAATTTGCCACCAGTTGATACAAAGCTTTCCAAGGAAAAAGTGAAATTCGATTCTTAAAAGTGTTAACAAGTTTATTCATAGTGACTCATAGAAATCTGATACAGTATTTGTTACTTATTATATCTTTTGGGTGAATAGTCATTTAAACCACCTTTGGCAGCATTAGCACAGTATTACACAGTTCAAGACATGAAATCATGCAACATATCAACTTATTAATTAGGTCTTAAAGTTCAACTATCTATATAGTTGTGTCTAAGTGACTGGTGACAACATTTTTTTTAACTTAATCTTGTACTGAGTCAGAACATTAGTGTGGGCAGAAGCAAAACTGAGCTGCAATGTAGCCTAATCCCTCTGGGCAACTGCACTGTCACAGTCTGTCCACTAAAAGTGCTTGTTTTGCCACTGACATGCTCAGACTGTTATAAGTGTCTGACAACATTATGGAAAGGATCACTACAGAAATGGGCAAGAATAGGCCTGGATGATATAGCTGAGAAGTCTGTCATGAGAGTCAAGTTTCATATCTGTCGATATCCATAATTATCATATCATGTGGATCATGACTAACAACATGTTGTGTACTCCAAAGGGTGGAAGCGGCTGAGGTGGTAATATAAGTAAGGGATGAAATTCCTGTGGCTTACACACAATAGCATTCTGATAGTTGTTTGTCCATCCAGCCCTCCAATTTCTTCTGCTCATCTGCAGTTGGTCAAAGCGGCAGCAGGCAGAGCATGATGTCCCTCTCCTCAGCAAAGCGTTCCAGCTCTTCCGTCTCATCTGGCTTCTTTTGACGCAATGGAGCAGTGTTTCTAGTTCGATCTCCCTCTGATTTCTGAGCCTCTCAGCCTATGATAGTTGTCCAATTTAAAAAAAACAAAACAAAAACAAAACTGCCATAACGGCAAGCTGACCTGTCCTTTTGTACCTACACTCATTTTGCACGCTGTTTCTGTTGTCCCATGTGTAACTTGATGTTTGTTGTTCGACGTATCGCTCTTTGCTGTTGTCTCGTGTCAGTGAGGCAACCGAACAATACACCTGTTAAGTGATTGGCTGTTTGTGTGTCTCTTATAGCACCCAGGGATATGGTGGTTTGTATTTAATGAATTGAAGTGAAACTATTGAATATTTTTATCAAAATATGAGCGAACCAATCAAGGCAGCGGGTGCCCAGAGAATTAAAATTACTATTTTTGTCAATGCTTCAAACTCAGCAATATAGCAGGTGTGGCCTGTTAAACAAAAAGGAACTTACTCTTGAAAAAAAAAGGTCTATCTTTGTAGCAGTCCTCGCCATAATGTCAGGCACTTAAAACAATAAATACAAGCACTTTTAGGACATGTACTTTGATGGCTGCCATTTTTTCCCTCACTACTGCACCAATTTCATAAACTGTTGTCCCCATTAGTCACATGAGACACAAAAACATGGGAAAACAGTTTCTAATTGTGAGGTCATTGTGCTGTTACATCCATAGTGCCCTGTGATTGTACAAACTGCACAAACATCCTCAGTGTTTGGTCTTTCCCATCAGATTCCCCCTATGGAAGGTCTGTATTTGGCCCCATTCATTGTTAGTGTTCCTTTAGCTGCTATGAAAAGCCACAACCCCTCAGTGTGATACTGTCAGGTCTATGTGTGATAGCGTGCAACATTATGGCTGAAGAGTTATGTGATCTTTTGTGACTCTTTATGCCTGGTGCTTTCAGTCCTGACATGCTGTTTTTTTCAAAGAATAGACATTCCTTCTTTTAGTTGTCATCATGGTCCTACCTATCCACCTTGGATAGCAGTTTTCTTTAAAAGCCTGCTCTACTTGATAAAATTTCAACCTAAATCCTTCACTTCGATGCATCGTACCAGCTTCGAACAAGACCTTACTGAGCATAAAAGACATTCACTGTTAGATGTAAACCCTTATGATGTCAAAGATGTAGATTTGTGATGATGAATTCTAAAAGCCTATTATAAAGTAATTCTGTGGCACCACAAAATACAGAAAAGGTTCGGGGGTTAAATATTTCCGTAAGGCCATGTAATTGATCATATCATTTAGCAAAATAGGAGTGAATTGTTAACAGGGTATGTATCATTGTGGCACTGTAAGTATTGTTTAAAAGCAGGCCATGTAACTAAAATGTTAAGACAGCATGTAGTTATGAACACAGTGACTGCATACAGCAGTGGGTGGCACTAGGTCAGCCCAGCTGAATACTTTTTCTGTTTCTTTGTGTGTCATCTGTGACTAACCTTGGAGACTTTGTAGATATTTTGCATTGGCTCTGCGAGGGTAATGGCTCTACCTGCACCAAAAATTATCACACTTTACAACACCTGCCAGTACTATTTCCTCACATGTAGGTGGACTTTAAAAAAAATAAATAAATTGTGGTCCACAATAAAGACAGCTCAATAATTGAATAGAGGCTACTATATCTCAAGGCTAAATCTCATGGGCACAAATGGCAGCAATAATAATATTAAAACTTTATAAAAGAGGGAGAAATCTAGTTTGAGATGGCCCCTACTGTTTTTATGTCTGAGAAATCATCCTGCTTTTAATAAAACACTCTATACATCTGCCTCGCCCAATACACGTTGGTACATTTGTTTGTTTAGTTTAGTCAGAAGGTCTTATTAGTAATTACAATTCCTTTCAAAAAAAAAATCACAGCACTGTAGACTGAAAAAATACAAATTTAACAAGTCAGAAGTATTGGGTATGTTAATAATAATACACAAATAATGCTTTTTATTCATAAAGAAATGACAAGAGAAGGTGTAGATTTCAGCTTTAGTAGGGAGTTATACTGCCCTATTCTCTTTCCTATTTTAGTATGTTTTTTGTAAACTAAAGTGAATCATTTGGAAAAGGAACAATTCTGTTGTTTTTCACTGTTTAGAAATTTGGCAAAACAAACATGCCTATTTGTGCTCGACCTTTAGTGAAACTGTAGTGACATTCTGAATAATAAGCCTCTGAAGCTGGTTTGTCTACTAGCAGCCAGACTGGTTGCAGACAGCTCACTCATTGTAGCCAGGTTATGTAACAGCATGCGTAAACATTAGGGATGTGCCGATCAAGTTTTTTTTGACTGGGATCCAAGTCCTTTAACGTAAATGCTGATGCTGAGGCCTATCTAAATAACACAGCTGTTCAGTGCACACTCAGACTACAACCTGATAATACCTGACAAACCTAACTCATCCCGAAAGAAGATTTTGTGCCAAAGATGCTCCATGTACGTAGTAAAAGTAAGTTTATACATGGAAGCAGATGATATGCAGGGTTGATTAAATAGATACAGTATCTGGCACATTAAAATGACAGATGCACCCTACTAAATTTGGCACGCTCGGTTTTTCACAAGCCACATGCTCCAAATGCTGGTTCAAATAATTACGCTGATAGGGAAAGACTATTGATAAGAATTTGTTCCTAATGATTTGCCTGGTTAAATAAAGGCAAAATAAAGAAAAAACAAAGTAAAAGAAAAAAATATGATAAAAGTTTAAGTGGTAGAATTCCTGAAATTGATGTAATGTGTTCGGATGGACACATTACTCTGTTATAACCACAAAACACTCTGTGATTGTACAGTGACATTAGAGTAGAGCTTCTTCCACAGGTTCACTAGTGTTGGAGCTGACACATTTGTGTATTTTGCTAGTCCAGGCGTCTGAGTCAGTTGCACTACTGCAGCCAAATAATTTTTCATAAAGGAGAACCGATTTTCAGAGTAAAGAAAGGATGAGCTTTTGATTAAGTTTATTTTAGCCAGTGCCAACCCATTCAAACATGCCCGGATCTGCCCTCGATACCAAACCCTTGGACTGGATATTAAACATGACCATCAGTGATGAATTTTGGCAGGAAGTGCAAAAAGAACACGGCAGTTACTACGGTTATGATGATAACTATAATAAAAACTATAATAATCGCAGTCATTGTGAGTGTACGCTTTAACTCTTGGCATGTCATTTTTTAAACTAGAGTAGAGAGAGAATGATCTATTTTCACATTTATTGTTCCAACCCAAATATGATGTATGCCAAGTTTATGTCTATACTTGTTCTGAACGGTCATTAGTTTTGTTTTAAACAATCCAAATGAACTGGTTGATGCATAAACTTGTATCAAGTTTTGTAATACTTCCTGTGGCACAGTCCACATTGTTTGTCAATAAGACTTTCTAAATGTTGCCACTTCCTTACTTACAAATCTAAAACAACCCTGAACCTGAAATAGAGGCCTTAAATAGATTGAAACATTTTGTGAAGTATAAAGGAAACTAGGCTGGATATATACTTGATACTTTAAAGGTATTGACCAAAATTACCCAGTGTCAATTAGTACTGAAACTTTTTCAGTGAAGGAATACCTGTATTTAATCTTTTTTTTTACTCGGATTTTGGAGGGGAAAAAAAGACCATTTGTATGATTTTGCTTGTAGCCAGTCAGCACAAGTGTTCTTCGATTTAATGCAACATGTGATGGCAAACTACAGCAGCAGCTACAACCCGTACAGTCTGTGGTGTGTTGAAGTTGAGCGTGGTATATTTGAGGAAGGTGGCAGTTCAGTGTGCCAATATTGTATCAAACATTAAAAAGTATGACCATATACACGCCTGTGGCGTCCGTAAAACTAAATGCACAAAATGAGGAAGGATTATTTCAGGAATGCTTTCATTCACGTGATGAGTTTCCAGTGAAGTAGGCAAAAATAAGGTATCAAATGAAGTACTCTATTGCTATCTGTATCACTTAAAAGGTACTGGTACTGATAGTATCATTTTTTAAAAGGTACCCAGCTGCTGTATCATTGTCATCCCATGTTACATGTGTATTTTACAGGCTGATTCCAGTGCCATTACCGTTTTCATCTGTGTTTGGTTGTGAATGTAGCTCTCTTAACATAAAGCAGTTAGATGGATTAATTTACAGTATGTGATCCTAGCATCAATTATTGTGTCATATTTGAAATGGTTTAGCGCTTCCATATAGTGAGGATCAGTCCTCACAACAGATCTCCAAGATGTTAAGATGTTGATCAGTTTTCAGTGTTGATCAATTTAGATCAGTTGAACAAACCTCAATCACATGCAACATACAAAACAAATGAATGAATTATTTGCAGACTTTCAACTGTATTATTTTTTTACTATAATTATTACTGAACAGAACATTTTTAATCTTAAGAAATTTGCTTTACAGCTTGACCAATATCTGTGGAAACTTATAAAATATATCTACACCATTATAAACAACTTTTTATGTCTTTTTATAGCCTAAATTTAAGTTGACTTTTGTTCAGTAGATTTGATTTGATGTATAGTATAAAGTACTTTTGATGCTACTGAGCAGGTGCCAAAATCATTACTAGACTTTGCTGAACTGTAACATCTTTCTGGTTGAAAAATAAGCTGTACTAGTCACTTTTAATTATTTTACTGTACATTTGAGACCTATAAATTGTGCAAATATTGTTTCAGAAGATTCAGTCACTACTTGGTGTGTGCTAGATTAATGATAAACATCAAGGTGGCCTTAACAACCCAAATATTTGACACCTGTCAGCCAATGAGTAGCAAGTGTTTTCTGTGGCAATGGTGTATAGTTATACTGTATATTTTACAAGTTTAGTAATGCAGTTTTCATTTTAAAAAAAGTACATTTCTATAAAATATTTTGCCTTTATTTCTATTAATTCAGCTCTACATTATATGTAAAAGTATTTACAGTAGTATCTAAGATTCTGGTGGGAAATATTACCTATTGAATCCTGGATAATTTTTAATATGAGTCCATCTCTGCAGTTTGTGTCATACATGCTTAAAGCTGTCCAGCTCTTGATAGAGATCAGGTGGATGTCGAGCCAGAGTCTGAAGGGTTTCTCCCTCCTCTTCTCTCTTGTCAAGGACTCTGCGTCCACAGACGACATGTGGTAACACAACCTCCTACCACTAACACAGCATAGAGTTTACAAACCACCATCCTCTCAAGACCCACAGCAGCTCAGCTCAGCAGTCCGTCTCTCCGTAACTCTGAGCTTTTGGTTTCTAAGAAGGGAATTTCATGGGAGGAGGAGGAGGAGGAGGAGAAGGAGGAGGAGGAGAAGGAGGAGGAGGAGGCGAAGGCGAACGAGGAAGAGGAGTTGCATGCACACAAACCTGGAATAGTGCAGCACCAGTCCACTCTGGAGTTCAGGATCCCCACCGTCTTGTCTCCCCTTTATGTTCACCCACCTTAATACTCTCCTCTAAAGTAATCCATAACAAGTCCACAAGGTCTTCTTTCTTTTTGTTAAATAATCAGCTTAAGTAGTAAGATTTTTTGCTGTAATTAATTTGATTCACATTTCCTTGTGTGTGTTTGTATATTTCTGTTTTTGTGAAGTGCAATTGTCCTGTACAAACAGCCTGTATTTAATGCAGCTTGATTTTAAGTTAAAAAATGAAAGAAATGAAAAAGAGAACCTTTTATGCACTATCTGCCTTTTCCTGCTCTTCTGGAATTGTAACAAATGTCTATTCAGTGAATATTTCTGCTTGTCCTCCAGGCACAATGTCTCTGCGCTTTTCTTTTTCTTTTTTCTTTTCTTTTTTTTCAGTTGGTCTATTCTCCTTTAAGAAACGGGTAAATTGTATAGTTGACAGCACAGTAAGCTCTCTATATCAAACCATTTAAATCCTAATTTTTTTTTTTCCCTCTGCTTTTTTTATTGTATTTTATTTTTGTAAGTGGTTTTTCTGTACATGCTCAAATAATAATGGCAAAGGTGTTTCTCGGTCATTTTGCAAGTGTGAAGTGAATTTTTTTTTTTTTCTCATTTCTTCGAGGCATCTGATGGAAAAAAGACCCCTGTTAACACGTTTGTCTGTGCGAATAGATACTTGCAAGCGTGCGTGGGTGCTTGTGTGTATGTATGTGCGCACGTGTGTTAGTGTAAAGGCAGATCTGTATGTGCAACTCTAATTTAAATTTAGCAGACCAGGCTGGAGTTTAAGGGAATTGCTCTCCCAATGCTTACCCTTATTGTCTGCCCCCCTTTTTCCAGCCAGTGTTCCATCATATCATCCCAACATAGGCTTTCACTATTTCTTACTCCAAAAAAGCTTTGGATAATAGAGTTTACATGCTGTTACGCTATCTGAACAACTTCAAGCTATATATCAGAACTATAACTGTAACCTGAGATGACACAAGTAGTTCAATTTACCCATGGTGTGCAATGGTTTGCAGCTAGTCACGTCTTCTTGGCTAGTTTACACATCGATTGTGTCATATTTAAACATCAGTTTCTAAACATACAATGTTACCAGTGCCCACTGTGGGTGCCATATAATTTATAATCACTTGTTTCAGCTTTATGACAGCCTATGCCAAGTTTTTTTTTTCCTCATGAGATTCAGTTTTTGTATGTGGTACAGATAGATTTTTAGCTTCTACCTTTAACATCTGATAATTTGACTGATTTGATTGACGGATCTGATTTAAGCACTGACTATTTTAGAGAAAATCACTCATTACCAATCGGATGATAGGTGAAACTGTTGACTATAAAACCTTTTGATTTTTTTTTTTTCCTCATCACATGATCTTTATATGGACGTTCAAACCAAGAACAAATCCACTAACTGCAGTGACTTTTCATGCTTGTATAGCACCTTTTTATTCCCATCAGGTTTGCTCTGCTTAAAACCTTCCTACCACAAGCCACAGCACAATACAGTTTGCTGGCACAGTGTGATGATCTGTGGGTTGATTTTTATTTTTCAGTTAATTTCCCCCTCTAAAAACCTGTATTTAACACACATACACGCAGTAGATATATTTCTTGAAGAGAAATGGTTTTATTTCAGATTTATTTTCTGCCATTTTTTTGTCTAAAATTGCATTGTTGGAAATTTATGTATGTATATATTTTTGACTTAAACTTTCAAGGAATAAATCATGTCGCTTGAGTTAGTTTTTTTGCCATGGACAAAATGTGATTCTGCTTTGTCTTGGGATGGTTAAGTTGAATTTCTGTGTGTTTTGGCCAACAAAGGTTTCCCTCTAATCACTTTATTGTCCCTCTGATTAACACTGAAGGTTGGAACAGTTTTGTTTTTATAATGCAGAATAATAATGTACTAAATTTGTAATCGTTCATTTATAAAGAAAAATCCTACCTATTTCACTGGATTTAGGTGTGTGGGGGGTAGTTAATTATTAAATCTTTATCAAAACAAAGACTTTAACTTTGACTGTAATCCTAAATTAGCTGCTTTCTAATGCGCTTTAGTGGCAAAAAGGCCAAAGACCACTGAAATTTTCTAATTGCAGAGTCTATAATCACAAGGAGCAAACGTAAAATGGACAACCGAGCTGTAAAAAGTTGTTAAAAATGTGAGATGCTGTTAGAGAGTAATTTTATTTTGAAATTTCCATCTACAGCTGGTTAACTTTTAAAGGTACTCTGGAGTTTTTGACCACTGGTGGTGCTGTAGAGACATGTTTTGACAAGCAGACTCGCGCTCTGCATACAAGACAAGAACACAGAGTGATGTGAAACGCACTTCTGCTGACAGCAGGGGGCAGTAATGTTTATATCAAACAGTTGGCATCATGGTAATGTGGCATAAAAGTGTTAATGAACCAATAAAAGACGATAAAATCGCAAGCTGTTGTTAAAAATGCAGGTCAGTGTGATGTATGGAATATCACTGAACATGTTTGTTTGGCCTTAAACGCACGCAAAATGCATTTTGGTAAGAAATGTTTGAATGTAAACTTGACTGCGTGTTTACAGTGGAAACTCCGTAGGGTACCTTTAAATAGTCGCCCCAAAAATGACATAAATAACATTTTGTAATTCAGTACTCAAGACTAAACATGTCAAAATAGGAAAATTAGTTTTGTTGTGTGTTTGTTTGCATGAAAATGTGCTTTTACTGAATATTCCTTCCATAAAAAAGTAAAAAAAATAAATTGCAACAACAAGCAGAACAGTAAAAACCGATTTAATTCACATCTCTTTGGTTTAAAAGTACAGTATTGCATTTCTACCACAATACTTACCAATACTTAATTGTATGCCTACTAACAAAAACCCTTCAAGTCAATTTCTACAGTACACTTGAGTAAAATATTCTGTGAAAAGCAGTTTATATTTGATCTGTAAGCTGTTTTATTTTGCGCTGCATTGCTTGTATTCATTACGTGAGTGCATTAAATGTCTCTATTATCAAACAGTTTTCAGCACCCAGTTGCTTGTTGCAAACCTGCTAGGTGTTGATAACCTAAAATGACATTTCATGCAGTTTGTCTTCAAGTTTGATAAGTAACAAACAATATTTCTTTGCATCTTGAGGCCATCGATGCGCTCTCGCCCCTCGACTGTCCTGCGTTGCCCCTAATTTTTAACAATTCAGGATGTGTTCCTTTAAACAATGCTGGTTAATTAATCACCCTTTTCTGTAACTGACTTATTCCACAGAATGAAAAATGTAGAAATAAGCTTTTTAATACACACAAAATTGCTGTAGCTGGAATGTTAGCAGATATTAATAGTGGCTTGGCTGTGATTTGTCACATCTGGGTGTTTTATTTATATAACATTTCCATTGCTTCCCTGTTAATCCCTTGTCCCCAACAAAAAAATGAACAAAAAAAGTTGACCCTTCGCATCTATTCTCCTTGTTTTGATTCTTCATGAACTGAAATACCTCATAACGTTAATAGGAAGTGTTTTTTGTCTTGTGTTATGTAGATCCAAACTGTTCAGAAAGGCAGTTCACACGTGGAGACTTTAATGAAAGCAGTTAGAACTTATGGTTTAAACACTGATCTATTTGAGTGGGACAAGCCTGTGCTGATTGATGTACAGTATTTGACTGAATTGTGCTGATGTTAAGAAAACAAGTAATGAATTAAGTGGCTACTGCAAATGACAACTTATTTTAGTAACTAGGAACACTATTGGCCTTGTTGTATAAGCTGACCCCACCCCTTAAACAATATCCTCAAATGCTCACCTGTGTAATTTCACCGACTTGTCCACTTGTGTGATGCTCACTTAGCTCAAATCTAGAATTGTATCGAGAGTTCAGGGTTTTAGAAATGTGAGATGTGTGACTAAATGACGAATAGTCATATGCACTGATCATCTGTATAATCAGCTTTTCTTTTTTTCAGAAAATTGTTATTGTAGAGAAAAAAAAGATTATAAAGCTATTTACAGAGTTACCTTTGGTTGCCTGGAATGCGTCCTGTATATTCTTGTACGGAGGACTACCTGGCAGAAGAGATTTTAAATGCTTGCGCCCTCTTGTACATATTGATGTATCTCGGTTGTGGCGTTTACTGTGTGACCCTTAGCAGTGGTGGTTTATTTGTCCCCTCACAGGGCGACCTGAGCCTCACTTTGCTGACCTTTTTCAGCTCATAAATAAGCTCACCGATTTGCCTTACCCAATCTCATGTTGCCCCCTAAAGTACTTGTTCAACTTAACACTATGAGGAGGAGTGATGCTGCTGACATTACACTCTCACAGATTAAAAACTGTCCCTGTGTTAGGGTACGTAAGCTATCAACAAAGTGACTTTGTCCTGGTTGTCACATGGTACAACTTTTCAACCATCGCTGGTTTGTATGCTATTTTTTTTCCATGTTACCTTATTGAATCGGTCTTGAAAGCTTATTTAATTTTTCACTGCGGATGATGTCATACTTTTAACAAATGCAAGTGTTTTAACATGGTAACCTCGTAAGCATTCAAAAATGTGCATACATACATTCATGTCTGCTATATTTATGGTTACATTCGAGAATAGCTTTAGAGTGCTGTAGATAAGTATTGTCAATGTTGATTCAAATGCTTCTCAGAGGCCTCTGTGAGTGATTTTACAAAGTTCAATAACTGTATATTTTGTATTATGTTCTAGCTCCAAAGGAATGGCAGAAAAAAACAGAAAATGTTTAAAAAAGCTTTGTTCCCTGAACTAAATTGTACTATTTGTGTTGTCGATTGAACAAATTGCATTCCTTGCTTGTGAATTGATGCATTTCTCTCCCTGCCCCTTAAATTTTCTCTCCTTCTTTCCCTCCTTTCTTTCATTTTTTAGCCTTTGAAGTTTGAATAAAATTTCTAGTTTGCAGAATGTATTACTAAATAAATGGGTTGTCATCTTGTACCTCTCATTTCATCACTTTTTTAAAAATCTGTTTGGGCCTGTTGCACAAGTGAAACTTTCTATGATTGTAAAGAAAACAACTTGACAGACGAGTAAACAGTTTTTACACGTGAAGGTACATTATATAACTAAAAACATACTGCCACTTGAACATGCATTACAGTAAGTTTCAGACTGATGAACAGATGAAGTGGTGTGTAGATCTGCTGCATAGTGATACTAATTACGCAGTATGCCATGCAGCACAGGCATTTTATCCGTCACACAACTCCAGACATATTCATTATTTCCTCTTCTAGTTTGGCAAAGAAGTTCCAACATAGAACCAAATGGCAGTGACTATCTCTGGACTCTGGAGTTGTTTGGCTAATGACCTTATGTTTTGTAGCTTTAAACATATAAGGTAGCGTAGTGTAAATGAGTTTCAGGCAGTCCTCAAGTTAGCCCCAGTTTGTGCCCCTCATGTATTAACATTCAAATCACAGAGCTAGCATCCGTTTTAAATACCTGATGATCTTTGAAAACCACCTAAATTAATTATACAACAGTTTTAAAGTCTCTCCAGAATCCTTCAAGACTCATCTAACAACCAAAGATAGCAGCTGGATACGACCTCAGGCTCAGTTGTCAGTGCTCAGAACCAAGTATTAGTGGTTATATTGATAATAAGTTGGAAAAATTCTGATATTGATTAGAGCGAGTGATCAGTCAATCAATGGATTAGTTAGATTGAATAATCATTTCCTCAGTCATTTCTGATGGTAAATAAAGAGTCTTTGAGTTTTGGACTGTTGGTTGGACAAAAGAAATCTAAAGATATCGCTTTGGGCTCTGGGAAATTGTGATGAGCATTTTTTGACACTTTATAGACTAAATGATTAATTGATTAATTATGAAAATAAACTGGAGATTAATAGATAAGAAAAAATAATCGATAGTTGTGGCCTTACTATCAATATACCAGCCAATATTCTTTAAAAAAAAAATTCCAATGATCTCTCAAACTCATGTGACAAAGATATGTAATGGAGGCTGAATATTTTACTATTAAAGAATAAACTTTATTGTCCAAAATGATGATAATGAATGATAATCAGGGCACTGAAACAGTAAATGTCACTGGTAAATTAATCATTTTAAACTTTAACCTATAAGAAAGCACACAAATATAATAACGTAATATAAATTTGAATTAAGAAAAAGAGACCTACCTAAATTGTTGCCTATGTAACATAAAAAACAAACAAATAAATAAAATAATGCAATGTTTTGTTTAAAAAAGTGTTCAGATTGAATATTGATGCGGCAGAGATGTACTAAACACTCAAAGTCTGCAATACGATATTTATCGCGACATTAAAAATGTGCTTTATTAAATAATAAATCTGATGTGTACAGACTTTTTTGTTCACATGACCTAAAAATGAACAAAAAATTGGCATTTGGCAACAAATGTCTGAATTACACATGTACAATTGCAAAGCAAAGCAGTCATTTTATAAAATAAACTAAAAATAATGAATCATGTAATATCATGGCAGATATCGTAGCAGTCCTGCATATACAGAGACATTTTTTGTAATTGTGCTATCTCAATATTTCATATATTGTTACGTACCTAAAATATAATATGTTGATATGTGAAAGAAGACCTTTGTAATTTAAGGCTGCTGGTATCAGGAAGTACAGGAACAGATTCAAAGTCTTCAACTGCTCTTACATGCACTTCCAGGCTGTCTAAACATCATCTGGTTATTATATTTCTGAAAATCAATTCTGAACTCTGTGACTCAAATCTCTGATGGTTCAAACTGGGGCCATCTTCATGTTGCACACTAAATCTCAGCATGCGAATTAGTGCTTCAGTTTGTGTTTGATAACCAACAAGGCCTGCCATCGCTGCATGTAAATCACAGAGGTGCTGTTGACTTATCCGGGTATCACAGTCTTGTCTTTTCTGTCAGTGTGTGGTGGTGAGTGCATGTTGTAAGGGGCCTGAGCTCAGAGGAGGATGGGTCAGGGCAGTCCACGGCCACTGGGATTAAGAACCGTGGGAGGGATTACTTTAAATGTCAACATAATGTCATGAGCTGTGTTAGAAGGTCAAACGTTCAAACGGTGCTCAGTGGCGAGCAGTTAATAGATCAGGTACAATTTGGATTGTTGTGGCTCCTGTGATGAGTTGACTAGCATGCTGAAACAAAATATTTTTTGAGCTGGTTTTGTGTGTTATTGAAAGATGCTGCAGCAAGGTTAGATTCATCATGCAGTTTTGAGTTTGTTTTGTCACTCAGTTGACTTTTAATACTGCTTAATTACATCTAAGTGCGTATTTTACACATCATTTTTTTCCTCAAAGTTGTTAGATATGGAACAAAGTGCCTGCCATGCTATAGCTTTCTCTTTTTACTCAGTTTCTAAATGATCGATGGAAAAACAGCATCCTAATGAAGCAGCCAGCTAGCCAGAGGGGGGCAGTGTTAATAGCTGAGACAGATTATGAGACAGATGCAACCAGCTGTAGAATTCACACTCAGACAGTCAGTGTCTATTGTATTAACTAGATGTTGGTGTCAGCTTTTCATTCCATGACATAACAGCATTTAACACTCGACTTTTTAAGATGTCAAGTTATCCTGAATATTGTGCTGAATCTATCATCCACATGTTAGCTGTTAATGGTCAGTGCCACTGTGTTGCACTTTTAGCTTCTTGGTATGAAATATGGCCTCTCTGTTGCTCTTGGAACCTTTGTTTTAAAAACAAAAGCTGACACCACTGGAAAAAAAAAAAACATTTTTCCTCTGGCCTGTAGTACTATTTATCCAATCTAGATTGTTTTGTTGTGAGTTGCAGAGTTTTGGAGATATCGGCTGTAGAGATGTCTACTTTCTTTTGAATATAATGGGACTAAATGGCATTCGACATGTGGTGCTCAAATGCAAAAAATAAATAAATAAAATTTTTAAAAAACACGCATTGGAAAAACTCAACAGTAATGTCTCTTTACAGAAGTTATGACCTACTTAGTCAAGATAATCCATAGACCTTGAGCAGAATCTACCGGAACTACTTTCTTTCTCCTAAAAACTAAAAGTTGACAGTAGAGAGAAAATAGTTCCTTCATGAAACTGCTCACAACAAGGTCTGTGGATTATCTTGAGTTTTGAGACATTGCTTTGAGTAGGGTTGGGTACCAAATCAGAGTGCCAATTTTGCACCAGTTCCTATGCCATTGCTGCCTGCCGGACCAAATCACAGCATAGATTAAGGTGCTGCATTTTGGTGCCTGTCAATTGAAATATTTTACTTCTGATGCAGATGTTATAGATGCATCAGCATACGTGTCATTGCTAGTTAACATTACAGCAGCACTCTCTCTACTTCACGCTGGCGGCAAGTGATGTTAGCCTTCTGTTAGCTAGCAGCTACCTTAAGCATGGTTAAAATGCCAAGCAAAGCAGTCTTAAGTGTGGCTCTATGTCACTTGAAAGGATTTGAACACCGGGTGGGACATCCAACAAATGTTAAAAACGTTTGCATGTAAAGTAGGGGGAAGCATCTGGCAACACAAGGGATACACTTGAAAGCAGACAGGTACACCGCGCCCGACGTGTGATCCCATGCTGAGCACATCACATCGACCGGCAATGTTGGCGTCCATGACCCCTGTAATCGGGAGCATAGCTATAAAACACTATGTGCAATGTGTCATAATGACTCTCACTGATAACACTGATGACATTTGTAGGCTATCTATGATAGAGACCACTGATGATGACAGCAATGTTTTCTCAGGTTGGCAAATGTGATAAAATCTCTGCAGAAGAATCGCTGAAGTTTGTGGTACACCAAGAATACCAACTCATTATTATAATATATTGTTCAATTTCAAGTCTAAGTTTGCCTTAGCCATAAATAAAAAAAAAGTATTATTAAAAGCTGCTACAGGCCCCTGTGGACAAAATCAGTAATAACCACAAAATATGTGTTTCTTGTACTTTTTTTTCCCAGCACTTTGAGCACTACAAGCCAAGTGCCATCTGGTTCAGTTATTGGAGAGAAGGCACACGTCTCTACATCCTACGTCCTCCAAAACTCGGCAACTCACACCAAAACAGTTTAGATGGATAAACAGCACTACAGGCCAGAGAAAAAATATGTATTTTTGATTCTGGGTTGAACTGTCCCTTTAAGCATTTACACCCCTGCCTTTGAACAATTTGCATGTTAGAACTGCACAAAATGTGACTCATTAGATCCCGGGCCACCTGTGCACCCCTAATGACTCATGCTGCCCTTATATTCCTCCACATCAAAAAAAAAAAAAAAAAAAAGAAGCGACCGCGTCGGCAGAGGCCATCATCAAATGGAGCTGGCTCGTCATCTGCCTGCCATTGTTTAGCGCATGTCATGCTCTGCTTCTCATGGCGGAAAAAACCATTTGAGCTTGACTAATGCAGCCATGCAGACGCAGCAGTTAGAGGTGGGGGTGGCAGAGCACACCACATACTCTCTCTGTGTGTGTGGATGGTCTCTCTGCGCTGAGGTCACTGAGCTCCACATTTGCTAATTTGCTTTGGAGTGCACTCGGAGCCAGATTTTTTTCAGGGTTGCTCTGTAAATAGGAGGGAAATTTTTCTTGATTGGGTTAAGAGCAGGAGAGCAAAGGGAAAGAACGTCTTTGACGGTGTTTCGCAGACGAGACGTCGCTCGATAAAATCCGACAACGTTTACTTAGCTTCTTCTCCCCCACCCGCCATGCTTTCCTTCTCCATTTCCTCTTTCTGTGAGTGTTCTTGTTGCCCGAGGTCAGTTTGTCACAGAGAACACAAGCTTTTCTCACTTGGTTGCAGCGATTCAATGATTGGTGTGTACAAACAAGCATATCAGGCAGGGATGACATGCCCCCCTCCCTCCCTCCACGCCCTCACGCCCTCCTCAGATATGTCCTTCCCACTCTCTGTGCTCCACTCTCGCTGTCTCTCACTTACACTGAGTGTCCCCTGCATGAGGTGGGTTACACAAGCTGCTGCCCTGGGAATCCCGGGCCAGCTCATTATCCTGCACCCCTGAGACACAGCTCACTGTAAATTAGGACATCAAACGATGCAGGCTTGTTAGAGAGCCACAGATACACTCATTAGCATCAGCACCTTTGCTTGTTAGAGCCTGTATCAGCGTCCTCTCCCACCGCCACTGCCGCCACGTCGTGTCCCGACGTTCCTCCGTGCTGACTGGAAGGTTTAGGATTAATGTCAGCTCTAGCCAGCAGGTCAGTGCTGTTGTGGTTCAGATAACGCGACTGATTGATCAGTGGTGGCGGGAAGCTGTGGAATTTGTTGACAGCTGCCCACTATCCCCACCACTCCTATCCATATTTCATTGTGTGGAGGAGAGAGTGAAAAAAAAAAAAACGCTCTCTCAGAATAACTCGTCTGGCAAGTGGCGGACTAGTTGTGTGTCACAGCTACAGGGGATGGACAAAATAACTGAAACCCCTCAACACAACATGCCAGTAAACCCATTTTTGATGCTCATAATGTTTTAATCTTGATAAAACCTGATTGCCAAATTTTAGGCAGTTTAGTTGCTGCTCAGCTTACTATTCAGCATCTATGTGTGTTTCTTTACATTGCCCTGAAGACTAAAGCCAAAATTACTCTTTTCAAGTACGCTAGTGTCTGTGTGACTTAAATTTCGTTGTCAGACAGTGTACATGTAGGCTCTGTATGGACATCTGTGCACCTCTGATTTAGGCCTGAACTCCCAAACAGACACATATAAGGAATCATATCTGGACATCTTTGGGCACCTCTATTTCCTGGAGTCTGCTTGGCGGACGCGTTTCACACATGCACCAACGCTTTTCTGCAGCTTGTTGTAGTGCACTAGCGGCCTCATGGACAAGTTCACACGGTCACAACAAATTACGCGGGTGTCCGCACAGAGCCAACACATACACCCTCTGATGACAAAATTTACATCACACAGACCTTAGCATACTCATGGACATGGAAAGTATAATTTCAGTATTTGTTGTGACTGCACTGACTTGTTCACGGCTTGTCTGTGACGCCGCTACGGTGCAACAAGTTACAGAATGCTAGGGCTGCCACCGACTAAAGATTTTCCTTGTCAACCAGTAGTCATTAGTTAAAGCCAATAGCCAACTAGTCCTCACACTTTTATGATATGAATTTAATTATTTAAACATATATTTTTGCAGTGCAAAGCGATCCGTCTGTTAAGTGCTAACAGCGAACAACAGTAATGACTCTGAGTCAGAACAACCAGCAAGGTGACTGAATATTTTGTCAACTTATTTCAACACAGTATCACCTCACACAAGTCTCGCTGTTCAAAATGCGGGAATATTTTCAGTTTCATCAAAGCAAACACTCGTGGACTTATCAAAACAGTGGATGATGTGTACTTACAAATTAACTTGTTACAACCTCGCTCTCCACCCACTTCACACTGCGTGTTAATTGTCCCCAGAGTCCTAATCAGTGCCGCTGTAAATCACCTCGGTACTGTATTCCTGGTCTTCAAACTGTCCTCAGAGGCTGTGTCCCAGTCTAATAGGACTGAGCTGCAGTGTTTGGTGACTGAAGTGTTACCAGACGGCTTGGCACAGCTCCCAAATGGTGCAAATGGTGGTGTGTGATGTGTTTTTTGTTTGTTTGTTTCTGTTTTGTTTTGTTTTGTTTAATTTTTTTTTTTTGCAACGACAGATGAATGAAAACATGGTTGACTAAGAGTCTTCTCCCAGACTCACAGTTTAGTCAACTATTGGAGTGCAGTCCTAAAAGGAGTATAAACGCCACCACAATATGTCCATGGTGTCCGCTCCTGTCTGTGTATGCGTCCCTTCTTTTGGGTGTAATTTTGGGAGTGTATGCAGGCTGTAAGCGAACCAGTTTGCCAGACAGATCTGAGTTAAACAGCGACTCTGCCAAATCCAGTTAACTCATCATGAGGAGTAAAGCTTGTAAAAATGTGCTATAATTTCTCCTGTGGCTCTGACGGAGGTTTCCGTAGTTTGTAAAGTTCTTCTGTGATGATGGCTTTGATGCTGTGAAGTTGTATTGTGAATCCAGTGTTTTCAACCCTGTCTCCTAGAAATTATATGTTACAGGATTGGTTTCCCAGTTGTGCTTACAAATGCAATCATTGCCTGAATTATGCTCACAGGAAACATTTTTTTGAACACAAAGCGCAGCACTTTGACTCCCAGAGTCCCATGTGTGGTTGCATTTAGACAACAAAAGCACTGTGGTTAGCGAAATAACAGGGTTTCAGTAAATGTTGATAATGACGTATTTCGTGATTCAGGTCACTCTGGACTTTTTGTGTATTAAACCAGACCACAATCTTTCCCTAACCTTAACCAAGTGCTGCCAGTGCCTATTGTAAAATAAAATTGATAAAAATCAAATAAATTGTCGGTGAACATTTTACTGATACATTCAATATCAGCATTTCTTCATTATGTGAATATAAACTGCGATCTTACTTGCATTACATTTCTTTCAAAACATATTTGATTGCATACTACTTGTATATAAACATCTTTTCTAGGAGACAGGTGTGACAGATGATAGTGATACATTGATGACTGATTAATTGGTCATGCAGAATCTGAACAATCAAGTAAGATTTAATTGATCAATCAAATATAGATCTGAAATATAAAATATAAGAGAGATTAAATTTGATGTTATCTAATATAAAGTGTATGTGTTTAATGTGTAGACATTAGGAGACATGTTTCATCATGTTGTCAGAGAAAATGCAGTATGTTGCTGTAGACATGAAGCTTTGATTGAGGGGAAAAATGTATTTGGTATTTCGAATGAGTAAAATCTTTAAAAAAAACAAAAACGATTAAATAATTAACCAGTTGTTAATTTTTACCAATGATCAATTAAGGAAAGAGTTTACAGTTTGCAGGTCTAGTGTTGGGATATCTCATTCTCTACTTCTTTAATTTTGGCCATTCCTCTGTCTCTTGCCCAGTCCCCCAATTATATAATATATATATTAAAATCATTGCAGTGGCCCTTTAAATCTGACAAAATCCTGTTTATTGATCTTATTATTTTTTTGCTTGTAGTTCCTTGTGTGATTATGATTTATACCCGAATTGCTGATCATCACTTGCAAACACAGCTAAAAATGTGACTTACAGGTCACAGGTAGATGCTCAGCGACTGTGACTGAAAGACACTTAATGTTGTGTTTTCTTAACCAGACTACAGTACAGCCTCGGCAGTGACCTTTGGACGTCTCAACAAAACTGAAGAATTCATCAATACTCTGCAGACACACATGAACGAGATGGAATTCAGTTTTGTCTGTGAGACTTAGGTTAAATACCCAGTCAATGATAAGGTGTTCTTAAGTGTTATTTCTCGATGGTTAGGCACTTCTAAAGGCCTACAGTATTTGTTCAGTGCATTCATCGCTGTCTTCTTTCAATCCATACCAGCAATTTTCTTCATTACTCTGTTTGTCTATGAACCACTATTGTCCTTTACTGTGAAATTGTATTGATGCGACTGGTAGCAAATTGTTTTTCTTTTGTACCTGCACAGGCTTTTCTCCTTTGCAGCATGCTCTCTGAAACTGTCACCGGGCTGTGGTGAGATGGAAATGTCCATGACTGTCTTTAGGTGTCATCATGCCGTCTTCAGTGGGCCCTCAACCACATAACAAAAAAACAAAAAAAATTGTAACCTCACAAGGTGTTTTTGTCTCTTTTTTTTCCTTTCTGGTTTGTCTTTTTCAGCTCCTCTGCATGCTGCCTGATATCTGGTAGCATGCAGCTCATGGGTGTTTGAGTCATTCATCTCGCATGCTGTCACTTTACTTCATCTGTGTCTTTAAACACCACTTCATCTTCACCCTGCTCTTCTCCTCCCCAGGACCCAGACATCCTCTTCTTCCGTGGTTTCAGCTAAAACAAGAACTAATCAGAGGATGTCAAGCAAGCATTTTTTGTCTCATATTTGTCCATCACCACAATGAAGTATCTACTCTCACTTCATCCTTAATTGAATTTGGTTTCCATCCACATCTGATAAGCCCATTTATTCACTCCCCATATAGTTTTACCCATTTTAAGACTTATTTGCACCTGTCTTGGTCATTGCATGACATATTTCCAAGAAGTCACTTAAAAGTAATTTAATTACTGTATGAGACACTGTCCAGGGATGGAGATTTACCTAGTCCTATGTTATGTAGCTTATTTAATCTAATCATGTTAATGTTACATTATTATGAAGCCAGATAGACACACATCAGTCACAGCAGTATGTGATTTTTTGAACTTCAGTAAAACAGCAAAACATCACTGAGAGACATCAGGATAATGTAGTTATAAAGGTGCCCTGACTTCATATATTTTATTACTCCTTTAGGTCACTTAAAGGGACTGTATGTAATATTTGAAGAGGTGTTTTATGAGCTACTCAGCCCTAGTTAGTGTACTACCTACAGTAGATGGTGGTCAGCAGTTTGTACAGGTCAGCAAAGTGTATTTTAGTCACCAAAAAAAGGCTCTTTAGAGTATTTTTACCACTTTACCTTGCTGCTAGAATAACAATAATTTTATCTTGCAGAACATAGGAGTTGATCGCCTATTGCATACTTTATCTGTTAGTTTGTTTGTGTTATTGTGTGACTTAAAAGAGTGAGGTGAAAAAACAAACTAACCAATCAAGTCAGAGGTAGGTCAGCAACTACCATTTTCTGCCAGGTAAAATGAAAGATTTTGTCAACAGAGTCTGGTTGCTTTGTAGAGACCAAAATTTGGCTTATACAGCGGTAGATTTGCGACACGTTCTCATCCCAACTCATCAGATGCTGACAATGTGTCACCACCCCTTCAGTGGCTGATACTGAAGCACAAGGTCTCCTTTAGCAGCTGTGTCAGATGCAGCCAGGAAGCCTTTTTGACACCACTTCCTAACTAGAAGCGATGCAAGCCAGCAAGTTTGCTTCAGTTTTCCTACATGAGGGTGTCCTAACCTGCTCCATACATCAGTGAACCAGCTGAGCAACATGTGGTTTGTTTGGAAAATCACTTGCCCTGGCTCTATTTCAGCGATGTTTCGCACACCTCCGACCTATTTTATCTGATTAAAATCAATGTGACATCCTTGATGTCTCTGTTTCCCCTCATCAAAGCAGTCAACAGGGAGGACGAGAGACGAATTAACACAGTTGAGAAGATGCTACACATTTATATGATCCACAGCAGCCTTTTTTTTTTAACCCTTAAAGAGGTTTGGATGGAAAAAAGGGAGCTTTTGGGAGTTACAAGTAAGTAAACTGTCCTCCAGCAATATAGAAACAAGGCTGCTTCAAGAAAATTATGTTAGTTATAAATAAATAACTCAAAAACTTGATTAACTCATCTACAGAGGAAACCTGCAGTGTGCTGCTGTGGCATCGCTCATAATATAATATAATATCTGCTTGAGTTCACTTGCATTGCTTCTAGTTAGGATTTGGTGTAACACATGATTAACATTGTGAAACGTTCTCAGTTTGCAAAGGTTTAGGTGAATGTGACACGTGAGGCAGGTAATCATATGCACTTGTGTGTGTTTGAGCCATCCATCCACCCCATCTCCTCCATATCCAAACTTCTCCTTTTTATTCTATGTCAGCAGCGTGTCTTGTACAGCTGGGCATGGGTTTGCATTAAAATAACTTAAAAAGCACAGTGCATCAGTTCATCAGTTTCAGCTGCAAACAGGTACAATGTGCACCTGTATGAGCTGCCAAATTGTCGGAATGTGACAAGTTGAGAATGAGATCGGGCTGGGTTTCCCTTCGGAAAAGGCTGTCTGATGGAAAGATAAGCTTGTGAAAATGTTCTAAATATAGTGTACAGTTAAACTGACACTGATGTTTTTAGGTGGGCCTTTTTTATGTCTGAAATAGATTTTGCTGCTGACCCTGTCTGCAGTAGTACATGGTTTAGTTTCCTTCATCAGTACTCCTGCCGCCTCTTCAAACTGGGGTCATTGACCACCATCTACTATAGAGAGGGCACTGCAAAGGCCTAAAGCTCAGACAGAGGCAGCTGAGCCACTATGAACCTGTAAAATTCGCCACAAATAAAAGGAAATTATAGAAGATAACAATGTCAAGACCAGCTAGAGTTAGGGAAACACCACCTGCAGTGAAAGGTGAGTCCCATGAGATGACTCACACTGCATCTGGTATCTTCCATAATTTATAGGACGTTTTCATCATTAAAGGAGCTATATGTAACAACTGCACGTTAGAAAATGAGTACCGTAGTCCAAGTAGTGAGTTGGAGCCATAGATGGTATATTAAATTGTTTGAAATCCTATTTAAATCCTATTTACAGTCTATGGTTGAAGTGAATTGTTTCCCCCTGCCCTCTTCTCCCAAGACTTGAGAAAGCTCTGGCACACTGCAGGAGCACAAGATGAGCACCAGATTATAAGTTGACATTTACACGCAATGACGAGTCCTCCACTGTAAGTTGATCAGCTGTTTATAATCGTCAGTTATATGTTAATGTAAAGCGAAGCCTGTTATCCTAAAAACAAAAGCCCACTGCTCTGAAAATACACACTCTGGAGTGGAGTTCAATGACTTCCTGTCTTACTGCCTGCCAGACCCAATTAAGATTTTGCTTGGTTTACCATTATAAACATCAACTCCTTCTAAAAGATTATTAATGATTTCTTCTTTGTCTATTTAATGTTTGTTAGAGTCCAAACAAAACCAAACATATTTTAAAAATTTCAAAGAGGACACTGAGGCTGTAATGTCGTTATAAAAGTTGTTTTAAAAGTCACTATTTCAACTTAACATGTTTTCATAATCTCTGATGACATATCATGGTTATTTTATGATTTATTAAAGTAAAGATATTACAGATTTCTCTTTTAATTGCACTTCAAACAATCCACACAAGATTCAATATATTTAAATTCCAAAATAATTTCAGTAGATGGAGGTGCAGAGGTGGAGCTCATTTGGAACTTTTTCCTCTATCATACAAATCCCCTCACTTTCTAAAATCATTTTTACCACTTGCAGTTAGGACTCATCTGTTTTGAAAAAAAAAAACTATTTCTTTTGCACTTCAGAAGTTGCCTTTGTTTCCGATTGGATCAGAGCCTCCAGCAAACATTTGGTAATTTTAGGGCTGCAATATGAATCATGTTTAGTGATAATGCGCATTTTTGCATCACAATTTTCACTTTCACTGAACAACAACCTATTAAAATCATGATGATGTGACTAGATTTGTAGGCCAGAGCTGCACCACACTTCTTCATTATAATGCTGTTTTCTCACTCCATTTTATCCTTTTATTTGGATATTGCATTTGGCCATATTGCAATTTTGATAATATTTTTGACTGATTGTGCAGCCCTAGCGTAAATTTCCATCCCTTTCATCTAATACTAGACTCAGTAAGTCTAATTTTGAAAGACTCAATCGTAAATGCAATTAAAACTCTCCATAGCTGCAGTATTACCTATTGCAGCTGTGAGCTCTGACAGTGTATCCAACCTCCACATGTAATGACTTTTTGACATCAGGTTGAGGCCATTTAAAACCTTTGGAATCATGTCCTATGTTAACAGACACGGAACAAGGCTCTGAGCTTTCTTTTTCAAAGCCCTCCATCTGTGCTGCCACTGTGTCTGACTCAAGAGGAATCAAGTGGGTAGTGCTCCTCAGTTTTTCCTGGTCCATCACACGACTCTTCTTCACTGAATAGTCCGTGGCAAACAATGGTGCTGAACTAAGTTGCTGGCTCAAAGGCTGAATTTCTCAAGCAGGAACAGGTAGCAGGTGTTTTTATTCCTGCTGCACGACCACAGAATATTTAACCAACACAGCCTGCGAGTCAGCACTCACAAGTCCAAAAGTTAACGCTGTACTGTATATCTCCAGGCTATGTGTGCCCTGAGTGGTTGAAAGGAACATTACCAACATTGTTCTGTGTCCACAAATAAAACCTTGAATGCAGCTGTCACTCTATTGTCTGTTGTGTTATGTGAAAGCCATTGTGTGCATTCATAGCTGTGTGTTTTAGGTCAACAGCGAGTTAAGATGAGGTGACATCTCATCCTTTAAGAGGTTAAGTGCCTTTAGTGTTTTTGTCTGTTATTATTTACCATTACATCTCGCTTCCTCCCTTACACAAATAAACACTAAGCACTCACTCTTATAAAACACTGCAATTGGTTTTACGCTAAATTGGATCGGATGCAAGAATGGAAAAGGTCGTGAACTGAGCATCATGGTTTTCTGAATGACGACATGTTTGTATGTTTTCAAAATATATAAGTGCTGAGTGACTCATAGGTGACACTAAATGTCAGCCTTAAAGAATATCTGCAGTGGGCTGAGTTAATTTGATAATGTCTTATATGAATTTATATGCTCATATATGTCACATTATATATTCCATATGTATTCTCACAGCCAGTGTATTTATAGCATACAAAACACATTTTTTGTGTGCTTTTATTACAAAACTACAGATCACATTTATCAGATTAACAGTGCCTATTTAATCAATTTTGCAACAGTTTTTTTTTTTAAGTTAAAATATTTTGGGCAAGATTTTATATGAGGATTTGATGAAATAAAACTCACTGTAAAAGAAATAGTTTTAACTTTAAAAAAAACAACAACCCTACATTCCAAATTTAATACTTTTGTGTTTCCTTTTCGTACATACTGTAGCTGCCCATGCAAAGTATGTACTGTTACATGCAGTATGCATACAACTGGGATATACTACTTCCTCATAACCTTGAACTTTGACCTCTTGCTTTGTAATCATCACAATGGATTGTGGGTCAGAATAGCTAGAAAAGCATGCTCGCTTGCATACTACAAAATGCAACTGGCATGCTGCATTTGACATAATAGGCTCGTCCAAGATGAGCCAGGCCTGCGCAGAATCGATTGCCGCACAATACATGCTGGTTAGATTTGTGTCCAATTTGATCCTGACTCTGGTGACATGCACACGTGGTCAGCAATAACCTCACAAGATCAAGGCGGCCACAGTTGCTCTCCATCAGCTGCAAACGCCTGGCTTTCACCTTATCGATGAGATGGCTGGCTGCGATTGGCTCTTAATTTTTGCAACAAACATCACATATTGTATATAATTGTAATTTTCTGTGTAATTGTAATATTTAACACCGGATTTATTTGTCTTATGTTGCATATATACACATTTATACAGCTGACAGGATGTGAATGTCAGTTTCCTTATATTCTCTGAAGGCTGTAAACTATCCGAGTTGACTGCAGCTTTCTGTCACCACCTCCTGCTACAGCTGCCTGCTCTCGTCCAACTTCCAGGCGAGGCGCAGTTCATCTCGAATGAGCCTACTATGTATCAGGACTTAATCTTAATCTTTTTCTGGCATATTAAATAGTATGGTAGTATGGGGCTGATTTGAAAAGACAAGTTGAGGTAACTTTGTAAATACACTTTTCTAGTCAAATAAATTTGATATTAATTCAGCTGTACTTGAGAAAACGTGTTCAATAAGCTTGGTTCAATCATGGTTTCAGCCTTTTCATTATCGAGAAAACAAGCAATCATGACTTATCTTAAAGTGTATTAGAGACACAGCAAACTTTCATCATACATGTTTTCTTCAAACTATTAAAAAGAAGGGTCTGAGGGGAGTTTTAACTCTCAAACAATGCATGCTGGGAAGTCTGGTTGATTGAACTTTGTACAGTACGTGCATTCAACTCATTATTTTGAGTCAAAAGACTGAAAGTTAGAAGAACTCATATTTATGAGCTCTGAAGTGTTCTGAAAATATAAACTAGAAATTTTATGTTGAATGAACGTACAAATAAATTAAGTTGTTTCTTCACATCAAGGTAATGAGAAAAGATTAGTTGATTACATTAAATTCTTGTATGATTTTTTATTGGTTGAATCCACATAATCTTCATTTTTTTCTTTTACCATATAATAAAAATATACATGCAGTTTCTCCAGTGTCACACTATTCAAGCCCTTCATACCAGGAAATGAAAAATTCTCACCATTTGTTGAGCTTAACTTGCTTCATAGTGTTAAATAACTGACATATTTGAATCTGTATAGTTTTCTTTACCAGAAGATTGCATGCATATGATTCGATCCTTCTGAATGGTAAGGTCAGAGCCGAGCAGAGCGTTGTAGTTTCATAACACTGAACTTTTCAGCCTTGTAATAAAACTTGTATGTTAATGGAATTGGCAACAGCGTCATGAAGAGAAAGGTTGTATAAGTGTTATTCATTTATTAGGAAATCTACCTTGTATCTTTAAATGTCATATCCTTATGACACAAAGAGTATGATATATAGTAGTACTTTATGTTTGGTAAACAAGAAACTCAATCAGCTTTCTATTATTTTTCTTCAGTAGAAAAGCAAATATCCTGCATATTTCTGTAGCCTATGTGGCTTATTTGACACTTACTGTATTGACTGTCATGGAAATATTTTATATGTTTTATATATTGAGTCAGCTTTTCTACTGCAGAGTTCATTGGGTGAATAAGAGGAGGAAACCTGACATCTGTGAGATTTTAAATTCTGTTTTTATGTTTTAAACTTGTGCATCCTGTTGAATCCAACACACGTCACTTAGATGAGCTGTTTTGTAAACAAGATCTGACAAGGAATTATCATTATAGTTTTCAAATCTGGTTATCAAGGCAGTGAAAGTTAAACAGAATATTTGATTTGTCAGCATTGTTAAATTTCATATTAAAGTCAGTTTTCTAGATTTTTCCCAACACAAAATAAACAAAAAACGCAGAGGAAAAGATATAATATATGAATGTGTTTTTCCATTTAACAGTGAAATTAGCTTAAAACTTTCATGTATATATTCACATGATTTTACCAGAATTTTCTTTTTACTCTTAAACCCTCTGGAGGTCATTTTGGTTCATCTTTGCTGGTGCATTCATTTTTGTTTGTGTTTAGCACCTTTTACGCTGTCTTTCCCCACATGCAAATTTTTGTCAGCAGAAACGCATGTAAACCTATATACTTGTACCTGTGCATATATCTGTACCTGTTCATATATCTATACTTATACTAATACCTATATGTACAGCTATACCCATACTTATATCTGTATCTACATCTACACGTATACCTATACCAAGTCTGACTTATCTTTTGTGAATTTAACAAAGTGCCAGGAAGCCAAAAGGTGCCTATAAAAATGTAAAGATGTAAAGATTATCTCCCCAAAAATTATTATGGAACAGTTCAAGGTTGTAAAAAATATAGTTTCAGCCTTAAAGGTTAGTTTTTTGTTGTTGTTTTTTTACACACAAATACTGCAAAAAAATTTAAGAAATCAAACGACAGTTGAGTCTGTTCTCATATAAAGGAAAGTGAAACTCATTTTTGTGCTTCACTTTATTGAAAGTCCTCACATGCTTGTAAAGTTTCAAAATAAAAGGTTTCATCTACATGGTATATAAATAAAACTGTGTTATTATATTCTTTAAACTCATACATAGACAGACTCTAGAGGGTTTTTTAACAAATTTGCCTGCAAAGTATAAAACTCAAATGTAAATTGAAGGTGCAACATATCAGTGTGTTTTTCAATTCTGAAGTGAAACTATCACCAAACATTGATTACGATAGTCACATACTTTAATCTTTTGAGCCTGGCTCTGGAAGCAAAAATCAAATCTACATTTATGGATGTGGATGTGACTGTGAACCTGTTAAGGGAAGCTTGGCTTCCAATATTGTTGTTTTATATTCTTGGTCAGCCTGCAATATAATAATACAAGGAGCACAGAGTAAAAGGTGCAGCCTATCAATGTGGGGGCTTTTCAATTTTAAAGTGAAATGTTCACAAAAACTTTGAGTGAATAGTCTATATACATATTTAACAAGTGGCTCCGGAAACAAAACTCAAATGTAAATTGGAGGATGTGGATGTGGAAGCATGACTTCCTATATTGTTCCTCTATATTCTGGTACAATAAAACTGCATGGGTTCACTGGGGTGGCCTGTGTTGGCATGAAATCTGGCACCATTCAGCCACCGCAAACACAGCACAAACAGGCCTTTTTCCCCCTGCAGCAGCAGCAGCAGTAGCAGTCATTGACGCATCTTATGACTTTTTCCTGCCCAAACAGGCGAATTATTCTCTCAATTTGTCAGTTTGTCAATGATGATCACTCTAATTTGGCCACAAGCTTCTTCTTTGGCTGTTTCTGTGAAAGGGTTTTCCCTCATTCACCACTATCCATGTGAGGAAACTGCTATTTTGGGACCGTGCCTCACTTGTATAAAGACACACGTGTGATTGCCCTGTCTGAGCCTTATACACAAACACAATTCATCAACAGGTGTGGGGAGGAAATATTTTTTCTCTCTGCAGAAGGATGTTACGTTTGGAGTGTGTGGGGTAAGTGTAAGAGAACAAAAGTCGCTGGCAAGGGGGCATTCAGCCTGCAGGAGGATTTCCTCGCTCCGCAGAGGAAAGAAGAGTGTGGAGCCTTGATACAGCTGGCTGTGCACAAGCATTTATACAGCTGAATTAATCGCACTTGTTTGTGCTTTGAATTTTTTTTTTTTTTTTTTTGAGATTTGACAATCAGTAAAGTTAAAGTCATGTGTCAGTGTCACTTTGAATTAACCCGCATATTTTAATAGTCACCTTCACAGCCTCTTTTCATGAAGTAAGAAATAATAGTGGCAGTGGGTTTTGACTTGTTTCCAACAGCACTTAGCCTATTGTAGGCTGCTTCTTAAAGGCTACAAAACTTGTCTTTTTACAATGCATGGTGGCTACAAAAGCATAAAAAATGTTAAAGTACTGCATATGCATTGAAAACCATTCATGTGAAATCTTGAAATGTACTTTGAGGAAAGATTAAAGTTCCTGCTTTGGCGTGCTAAGGTGTGACTTGAATTGGAGAGGAAGATAATGGGCACGGCAGATGAATCCATATTAGTAGTATGTTGATTTGTAATGGTATTTCTTTAATCTCTTTGATACCTTTCATTTGAGATTTTGGATGCTTGGCCTTGCCTTCAGCAGTATTTTATTTTTTTTCTCATCTTCCAACATCATGCTTCATTCCCCTTGAAGGATGTTTTATGTAAAATATGCTTTTTGTACCCTAGAAAGACATTTAATCAAGATTAACCTTGGTATTTTAGTAGCCAGTGGTCTATCTTTGTGAGGTTTCATAATGGAAGACAATTAAGCACTACTTTCTGTGCTGAGGATCTGCTCTTGAGGAAAAAAACACACATATATTTATAGCAAGATTTTTTGGCAGTTTTTTAGAGGACTCACAGAAGGAAATTCTTTTTCTTTTTCTTTTTTTTTTTTTTGCTGGGTTTACCTGGAAGCATGAAAAACTGTCCAACCTATAGCCTGTAAGTCGAATCGACTGCTACATTTAAGATGACAAAAACTAGGGCCTGACAGATACTGGATCTTTGGGGCTGATACTCTTATCAGGGAATTAAAAAGTAGTAGTAGTTAACAGGTGTGGCAAAGCTGTGTAATGGAGGGAGGATATTTAACAAACTCTAAAAACAAATGTTTTGGCTGAACAAAAACAGTTTGCATCAAACTTTCTGAATTATCACAAGTTCTAATGAAATTAATTTCAACCAACAAACTACAATGAGTTAGGGAAATTAGCCTTTCCTCTATAATTGAAAGCATTTTTAATTGCCATCCACTTAATATCTGCTTACAAGTTTTCAAGTTGATTAGTCTTGAAAAATTAAGTTGTTCCAACTATTTTTCCACCTTATTTAAAGGATTTTTAGATTAAGATACATACAGGATACATACAATATTAAGTTGGCATAATTACTAACATTATTTTGTCAGCACAAAGTAATGTTTGCAACTTAGATTACATCAGTTAATAAGACTATTTTTCCTGCATTTAATTAAGTGGGTGGTAGTGTTTAATGTTAAACATTATTGTCCAAAATTATATCAGGACACTGGAGCAATAACTTAAAAAAAAAAAAAACTATTTAACATTTATAAATAACAATAAATTAATAAAAACACAAATAGATCAAAATATAAGTGTATATTAAACCTGAATCAAGAAAAATCATCAAGCATACATAAAACGCTGCCTATAAAGTTAAAAAAAATGAAAACAATCGGCATTATATTCTGTATAGACACATCAGACAACATACTGTACATGCCAATACAAATGCAGATTGATATCGCTGTGCTACGCTAATATCAGGCCAGTAACATCGGTCGACCAGTATATCGGTCAAGCACTATTATGAACTATACTTGGTATTAGATTTTGGCAAATACAGGCAAAATGTTGTCATTTTTAATAGAACAGGAAGTTATTTTCCTCACTTCAATAAATAGATCAATAGAACTTTTTCGGAGCTGGAGGGATTTTTATGAATGCCAAGGCCATAAGTGGTTAATAATTATTTGCTCTATTTTAGTTTTTTTTTCTCTCTCCAATAAACTGAAATAAATTATAACTTAATCTTTCCCAACTTCGTGCTCTGCAACAAGCAAAAACAAAACAAAACAAAAAATCCTCTCTGGACTCTAACTTCGTCGAATAAAATGATCTCTTGTTTTTGTCCAGAATACTTCACCTCTAAGAAAAAAAAAATACTTTAATCAGTACTTGTGGCAGCCATTCGCCTGCTGGAAATGTGGCAGCAGGGAAGCACTGCTCTTGTGAATGTTCATTCATGGTTTTCAGAGCATGGCAGACTCGAGTATCCTCACATTGTGTGTTAAGAAAGTGCAGAGAAAATAGTTTTCCTGGGTGGTCCGACTCATTAATACACTCCGCACTTCTTGATTTACGGCTCACAGTTCAACTGCTGCCAATTAACGTGAAAACACGCAACAAAAAAAAGAGGAAAATACAGACAGAGAGGAGGAGGAGGAGGAGGAGGCCGATGAGTTTACTCCACAAAACTGAGTCAGGATGAACCTGCCCTCCACATCAAGGTAGGACACCAGAAACTCCTTAAAACTTACAGAGAAAAGCCCAAAATTATCCGACTATATGCCCAGCGTTAGCATGTAGCATATAGCTCCTTAAGCTAATTTAATGCTAATGCGACGACTTTAGCTTCGGTTAACGTTAGGCCTGTTTCAAGTGCTTTACGTAGGCCTAAAAGAAACTGGTGTGTTGAATTGCTTTATTCTGTTTTAATATTATGGTAGTATTTTTATTACTGCGTAACACAATTACTTTGGCTCAATTCAGCTATGATGGAAGAAGTAAAAGTATTAATACCACGCCGTATAAACTGTTACCAGTAAAAGTCCTGTTTTGAAAACGTTAAGGGAAACAGTTTGACATTTTTTACATTTTCCCTCATAACTTACAGACTTCTTAAAATACACTAGTTATCCTTTGATATAACAAACATATGTGTATCCACTAATTAATAATACACCTGATATATTTTCATTAATAGGGAGAGGACTATAATGTTAAATTTAATGCAAAAATTGGTGAATGCCCCCTCGGTGGGGACAGTTGTAACAGTATAAAATAACTCCAGGGGTTTTCCATGCCAAGGATCCCCATATAGCATTAGCTTATGGTCAGGCTTCACTCTTTGCAAGATGTCTTTAAAACTCAAAGTTGACCATGGCCTCCTCTGGGGCTTTTTTAAAAAGTGAGACTGAGGTTTAGGCGGTTTAAACACTCATTTGACAGGGTCTGGAAGCAGAGGACATATTTTGGGCGCACACAGCCATTCTTACACCCAGCAGTAAATCCATACTTTGTGTATGCTACATCATACTTGTAAGTTTTACCTGGCCAGGAGTTCTTTGGAGTTTTTTTGCAGCTGAGTTTTTGTCAGCTTTGCAGTTGGTTTGCTCATCAGGCCTTTTCCTTTTCAAAAATATGTCAGTTTTTGTGAGTTATTCCTAAATTTAGGGTGCAAAGCAGCTTGGTAGCAGGTGGCAATCCAGGTCAACACTGACAGCAGATGATGTGATGAATGATGTTCTGATTAGCAGGCAATTACAAAAGACGGGCACACGGACACATTTCCATATGCTATCTATTATTATAAAATGTATTTTATAATAATTAACGTAATAAAAACATTTTTATTTAATTTTTTAAAGCATTTTGCTGAGCCCCCCTGGTTTCACCTGGAGGCCTCAAAGGGGGCCAAAGCACCCACTTTGAAGATAACTGTACTAATCATATCTCAAATTAAAGCTCAAATCAAAGTAATCACATAACTTCTGTAGTATTTAATATCTAATGATGTTACTTAAGATTTTCTCAAGATCATACTTTCAAAGCAAAAGTTTATTTCTATTTTTGCATAAGACTGGGCAACTATTGTAGTGGTAACTAGATTTTAATCATTTGAATTGAGTTAAAAGTATAGACAAAACAGATAAAATAAAATAGACACAGAGAAAGAATCCTACTGAGCATGTGCAGAGTAAGTGCCATCACTCTAGCCTGTTTCTGATTGGAGGAATTGAGTGTCACAATTGCCCCCTCCGCTACATAAGCAAAAGTATGCAATCCAAAGTATCAACCCTGATTCCAATATTAGGGAGTAAAAAATTCCAGTATTGATATATTAGCTGATTTTCTTTATTTATATGTGAAAAATCCAAAATGACATCAGGACACTGAAACATTAAATGTTCACGGATATTTTTAATAATTAGAAATAATTAGGTTAGAAGAACATAAGAAAAAAGATTTAAGAACCAAAACAACGCAGCTATAAAGGCCAACACAGATGTCATTGTGAGCACTTTACTGTTTTTAAATCAAATTGGCCTTTTGAAAAATGTATCCTTCACCTGTCCTCAGTATTTACTTTGATTTAATTTTGAGATAAATGTATATGTGTGCTGAACCACAAGTGTGTGTTTCTGTATTATGAATGGATCCTGACAAAAGGCTTATCATGCTGTGTTGATTGCATAAACCACATTTAGCCTCATAACTTTGTTCTTCTTATTTTTGTTAGTTGGATTCAGGTGCTCCTGCCCTTTCAGTTTCACATGCTGTGTTTCAAGGTTGTAATAGGGCCTTTTGTGTAAATTACATCATCAGATTAAAACACATACAGCTTTTTGATTTTTGAAGTTACTCTGAAGACAAGAATCCACTCAAATCACTCAAATTAATTCCACAACTTTAAGACAATCAGAGAGGAAATCATTAAATACTAAAGCAAACTATACCGATATATTGATAAGTATCAGTATCAATGAGCACATTGATACTGATACTTATCAATAGTCTTATTGATACCTCTTGATGTAATTTGGTGAAAAAAAATAGGACTTAACATGAAAATATGAGAAAACATTCAGTTATTTTATATTACTTTTTTGCAGAAATAATAAAGTTAAATTGTTCCTTAAGTTACTGCATTTAGCAGCATTTTCATTCAATTTGGTAAAGTGAGTCCACACTTTTTGCCCTGCCAGCTGTTATGTAACATTACAAAAATACCGATAGACGTATCGTTTGTCCAGGAGCTTATCAATATTTCAGTACTGACCAGTCAGGAACTGGCACCAATTTAGTACCGATTGTTGATATCTATCCCTGCATATAACAGGCATGCTGCTAATTCTGTTGCAATTTTAAGCTTGTTTCACAATAAACTGTAGCAGAAATTCCTCATGATTAGTTTTACAGTTTCACAATTGAATTATCATTACAAATTCAAGTTTGATTACTGATTGAGAAATTCACTGCAGATACTGTCCAGCAACAATCTTCCAGATGCAGGCACAGCAACAACATGTTTTTTTTGTTTGTTTGTGTCAATTAAGATTGATATATTGGTTCGGTGATATATCTATATCAGTAGATCTATATCAGTATCAGTGTACATGTTGTCTGATCTATTTTAATAATCATTTATATAATGCAGATTGTTCTCTTTTTTTAGGCATTTTATACATATTTGATCCTTTGTTCTATTTATGTTTTTTTTTTATTATTATAGTTATTTCTAATTGTTAAAAGTACCACTAAAAGTTAGCTGTTTCATTTTGTTTATCATTATGGATTTTGTATATATGTGTAGGTAAAGAATATCAACTGATAACGGATTTTTTTTAAATCTCCTAATTAAGGTATTGGCATTGGCCCCAGAAATCCAGCATCGGTCAGGCTCTACTCAATAGTAGTGATAGCAGAATTTAAATTTTCATACCGTTTCATCTCTACTAATAATGTTGGCTTAATGTAAGCCATTTAGGAGGCGAGCTGCAGTTAAATGTGGTCATAGTTTATTATAGGTTGTTGCAGTACTTCTTAAAGCCCACTGCTTGCTGCAAATAATCACTCTTTTTTGTTACTGAGGCCGAAGGTTTATGTCCCTGCACTGGCCACTGTTTTATATTTCCGTGCTGCGTCTCAATGTGTTTAAAATGATTATTTTCTTTTTGTTTGCTTTCATCCCAGTAAAATCAGCAGCTTCCTTCCTGCTGAGGTCGTGCTCTGTTGCACGGTTCCCCGTGACCTTGTCAAAAGCAATCACCGCAGCAACACACGGCTATAGTTTTCCTCTCATCTTAAGACATAATCTCTTTAATTGGTGTCAAAGTTGGGGTCCTTATGGTGAAAGTCCTGAAAATACCCACACAGGCAGACACGCTCACTTGTTGACACTTTAAAAAAAAAAACACAAATGCAACAGGGCCTCGACAATGTGGTGCTGAAACTTGTTAATCTATAGTGGGAGGAGGAGGGTGTTACTGCAGCCCCTCTAGCCACTCCAGTCTGACAGGATCCTTCAACTTAAGTCAGTCCCATCTGACCCCTCAGACTATTCAACCCTTCCTTTTCTTTACACCTGCTCAGTCCCAATAACGCACACCAAGCTGGGATGACAGAGAAGATTTGCTTTTGATCTCACAGTTCTTACACCTTGAGGAAGACATTTATCTCATCGTTCTGTGTGAAATATCCTTGTTCATTTGGTCCCAATTAGGGCTGAGGAATATGTCAATGTTATACTGATATTGTGATATGAGACTAGATATCATTTTTTGATGTAGTTTTATTTCGTGGTGTGACATAAGTGTTGTCTTTTCCTGGTTTTAAAGGCTGCATTGAACTTTAACTTACCAGACTGTTCTAGCTGTTCTATTATTTACCTTTACCCACTTAGTCATTATGTCCATTTATTTATCAAAAATCTCTTTGTGTTAATATTTTGAGAAAGCATCAATAGCCATTCCTTCAGTCTTGTCACAAAAAATGTATACAATAAATATATATGTCAAGTTACTTGATCAAAAATATCATAATATATGAGTCCAAATCAGGGCTAAACAATAAGGACTGCCCACTTGCCAGGAAAGTAAAGTGCCATGTCAGGTTTGTAAATCTGATAACTCACTTGCTTGACTGGGCAAGTGGTAAAAAAAATCCAGAGAATGTTTTAAGCCTCTCTCAGTTTAAAAAAAAAAAATCATATTAAACTTTGATTTTTGGACTGACAACACAAGACATTAGAGACCTCACCTTGAACTTTGACCTGTGGTGGGCATTTTCACAGTCTTTGTTGTTATTTGATAACCATTAATAAATAAAACAGTTGTGCAGGGGCAAGTAAAAATTGACTTTGGGCAAATAGGTCTATGACCCACTTGCCCAACAGAGCAACTGAAAAAAGCATTAACGTTGAACCCTGAAAATTAGGGCTAGGGGATATTTAGGGCTGCAACTATCATTTGTTTTTGTTATCAATTCAACTACCAGTTATTTTCTCGATTGACTAATTAATTGTTTAGTCTATAAAAAGTTAGACAATAGTGGAAACAAAGTTCATTATAATTCCCCAGAGCCCAAGGTGATTTTTCAAATTGCTTGTTTTGTCTGACCATCAGTAAAACCTGCCCAAAATTATTCAATTATAACAATACAAAAAAGAGAAAAACAACAAATCCTCACATTAGAGAAGCCAAAAACAGAGAATCTCTAGAATTTTTGCTTGGAAAATTCTGAAAATGAAAGTCAAATCGATTAATCACCTACTTGTTTAGTGATAGGATGAAATATTTTGAGACAGATTTTTCAGTCAGTATTTTGTTATATTTTCTTTTTAAGTTACTTTATTTACAGTTGTCAATTTTACACTGAAAAATTATATTAAAGAGAAATAAAACAATACAAAGACACACCACCAAGTGGAATGAAAAGTCTGTCATACATTTCACAAGATTACATAAATAATCTTATAAAATATGTTTTCACAATATCAACTTATTGGGAGCAAGATTAAGTGACATGAACAATTCAACAAGTTCCTATGGATGCTGGGTAATATGAGACTGTGTTAAGAAAGGTCCCCAGTTTCTCTCAGATCTGCTCTGTGTCTTGGGTTTGTGCAGACGCACTCTTTCCATCTGTATAATGGACAACATCTCCTTGTGCCAAAGCAAAGGGTGGAGTGGTCAACTTTCAGTTCAGAAGAATAAGTTTCTTAGCAACCACCATCGTAATCTGCAAATGTTATACGGCAGCTCACAAGTCTCTGCAGAGCATCCAAAATGACCAGGTCATGGTTTGGCTTAATGTCTCTGAATTTATATATCAGAAATGTCACTGTGATATTGTTTTGTGAAAGCTCCAATCCCTACAATATAACCACAATATTGATGAATATCAATATCAAGGTATTTGGTCAAAAGTATTGTGATATTTGATTTTGTCCGGATCACCCAGCCAGGGTTGAGAGTGTTACTTTAAAAATATATTCCAATAGATTCACTAATTACTAATGTAGTCAGTAACCTAATCCAAGTACCACAATATGAAAATGTAGCTTGATTACTTTCCGCTACTTTTGGATTACCGCAATATAAAAATAGTTTATTAGTTTGTCTGACTTCCTTCCTCGGTTGTGCGCAATTTATTGTTTGATTGATTGTGAAAGCATTCTTTCACTAGAGGACAAACTGTAAGATTAGCTGGTTTAACTTGGGACCAGAGAAGTGTTGTAATATGTAGGGATGCACCGATTGACCGGCCAGAGACCGGAACCGGCTGGTTTTCAGCATGACCGGCCCTGACCGGCCAGTCAGCGCCACATATCCGATTCTGTGCCCGTCATATTCGCACACATACTCTGCACAATGGTTGCGTCATGCACGCAGCACACACTGGCCATAATGTCACACCCACCACAGTGCTGATCATAGCAGCACACACTCAGACACATGCTCGCATGAAGTCAATGTTAGCAAGAGACTCCAAGAACAGGATAAAGAGAAGACAGACAGTCTACAACAAGAGAGAACAGCTGACGGTGTCGCCAAACAGCCGTAAACTTTCTAGCTCTTCATGCTAATGTTAGCCAGCAGCAGACTGCTGTTCACCTGTTCTGGGTGAAGAATAAACAACCTGTGTTGATGTGTCTCCTCAAACATTTTCTCATCCAGACTCCTTAAACTTGTTTTTCTGTTTTTCTCACTGCAAAGTTTTACTACAGCAAACTGTTGCACCGTGTCAGTCTCCAGTTTGTTTACATCGGCTTCTACACAAGATCACGTGAAATCGCGTCCTGCGAAATCACGTTTCTTCTAGTACATAATATTAATTTAATCTTATAATAAGGCCTGGCTGTAATCTGGGGCACTTTTTGAGAAAATATATAAGTTATTTAATAGTCA
Source organism: Lutjanus campechanus (assembly GCA_027495735.1). Lineage (NCBI taxonomy): Eukaryota > Metazoa > Chordata > Actinopteri > Lutjaniformes > Lutjanidae > Lutjanus > Lutjanus campechanus. The sequence continues at coordinate 47,242 of JAJHUR010084809.1, forward strand.
GTGTTTTATTATGAACATCCAATTAAGTTTTACAGGAAAAGTTGCAAAAATGTTTTGTGAATGCTGTCAATTATATTTCTTGGAAAGACTGAAAATCGGAATCGGCCAAAATCAGAATCGGCAGGTCAGACCCTTTAAAAAATCGGAAATCGGAATCGGCCAAGAAAATTGGGATCGGTGCATTTCTAGTAATATGCTCATGGTAGTATATCGTTCTTTATTTTAAACATATTTTAAAATTCTAATCCTGCTAATAACCCCCCGTTTTTACAAAATGTATCTGTAATCTGATTACATTTCTTTTATCTGTAACTGTTATGGAGTACAGTTACCTTTTTTTGCATCCAGATTAAGTAATCCCGTTACATGTAATCTGTTACTCCCGAAGCGTGCACCCATCCCTGGTGCAAATGTAGTTTTAATATCTCTACTTGATAATGCCATTTCACCAAATGTTGCAGATCAGCAGGCAGGTGATGC
>JAJHUR010084810.1:0-18191 GCA_027495735.1 Lutjanus campechanus
GGTTGATGCACCTGATAAACACTGATTTCCAGAGCATCGTCCAGGACAGTGCACAATATTAAGAAGAATCATTTCAAACAGAAATCGTTCACCTCAAACCACTCAGACTGTAGATAAAAACCCGGGCGTGTATATCAGCATAACGTGACAGGCACACAATTAAACAGAGCTTCAGTGACTCACGCACTGATGACTCACTGGAGGGAAACTACTCCCATCTACCCCCGTCCCCTCCCATCCCATCCCCCGCCTACATGTGTGTGTGTGTGTGTGTGTGTGTGTGTCACAAGCTTTAACATAATTGCCTACTGCTGTTGCTACTGCCTGCCTGCCTGCCTGGCCATAACAACACTGCCTATGGTCATGCACAGCCATGATGCTCCACCCTCATCAGCTCCAGTTTATTCATCACAGATTTAATGGCTGGAGGTTAATTATAAAAACCGCTCTCCCATTTTCAAAGTCAGCAGTGTGCTGGGAATTTCTAGGAAATAAAATGGATGAGGAGTCATTGCTTGTGTTTGTGTTTGCTCATCTCGTTAATCATTAGACCGGGTGACTTAACGTGAATTGAACTTGTTAAAGGGTTGATCACCGCTGAGTCACAAAGGGCAATAACTGTCATTGCACTAAACAAATGCTGATTTCAACTAGGGATGTTCCTGGCAACTAATTTCCTTGGCGATTAAATGGAAATTTTAAGTTAGACTAGTCCTTCTCTAAAGTAAGAAAACACTCAGAAGACATATCATTCAATAAGGTTGCATTGCCAGAAAAGAAATGCATGTGTTTAGAGTCAGTTAATCACATTCTTCAATAACCAGAAACGTTTGCAGGGCTAACACCAGCAGCCCGCTCTTCTTGCAAGTTAGTATCCACATGCCTGTGCTTAGTGTATCTACGCTTTGCTCCAGCTGACTAGTTATATGCACAGCCTACAAACAACCTATTTTTTATTTTGTTGATCAAAGTGCTGACAAACTGCTGGTTTTATGAGATGTCATCTGTTTCCATTTGTTGATTACATCGGCACAGGGAGACAGGGACTGCAACTTGCTCTAGTGGAGGGCACCTGTGTAACATCTTAAATAGTTAACTGGCTTTGTGCATGGAAAAAAATATAAATACTTTAAACAAGGCAGCAGTGTTTGATTGTTCAATTGACTAATAGCGCACATCCTAGTTTCAGCCCCTATGGCTTGAGTAGAGCCAGCCACATATATCACTCGACTGATATTGGCTTAGCACAGTATTGGCATATGTATTGTCTGACATTTTTTACAGAACATAATGGTATTTTCTATTTTTGACAATTTTTCAGTTTCATGGGCAACTTTTTATGTATATTTGATCATTTTACTTGAAGGTAGAATAAATAGGATTTGTCAGTTGCTGTTTGTAAACACACCAGGGAGTGAGATTGTCGAGTCTCACTCCCAGGATGTCAAATACCAATGTTTTGGGTTGGTGAAGTGTCTGGAGCACAGCATGAGAAATCATGAGAAGATAAGAAGGTATGGGTGGAGGACAGGGTCTCTGATGCTGGCACCATCATACACTTATAGTGGATCATGGATGATGATTTAGCGGGACTGTTTTTGTGTGTCTATGCATTGTTTTTTGGGGGGAAATCCTGCACAATCTTCTTCCTCAAGTTGCTGTATTTGTGTTTTTTAAAATATAGTTATTAATAATTATAAAAAGTACCACAAAAAGTTTACTGTTCAGGTGCCCTGTTGTCATTTTGGAGCTTATCTCTATATAAAGACGATCAGATCAGATTTCTTTTTTTTTCTTTTTCTTTTTTTTAAACTTCCTCCAAAGTTCAGTATCGGTTGGGCCCTATTTTGCAGTGTAATGAAGCATGTTGTATTTCAGACACCACATTTGTTGATCTCAATAATCCTTACCCCCCTCTCCTTCCTGTCTCCAGGTCGGCCGTACCGCGGTAAACCTAGTGACATGTGGGCTCTTGGTGTCGTCCTGTTCACCATGCTGTATGGCCAGTTCCCCTTTTATGACAGCATACCTCAAGAGCTCTTCCGAAAGATCAAGGCTGCTGAGTACTCCATCCCAGAGTGAGTACTTGTCCTCCATATGTGACATTTTGGTGTCAATTTATTCAAAGCGATGGAGTCAACTGCTCTAAGAACGGTCACAGCAGATTAAAAGCAGTTTGTAGTCTGTTTATTCTCTATTCATTCTTTCATAATTCTGCAACACAGCATGAAATTGACTGTGGTCATACTGAGGGAAATTTTGCCTGATTTCCCCCTCAAACAAAATGAATCATTGTTTATATGTTTTGACCAACTATTTTTGCATACTTCATGCTGGATTAAGCTTTTTTGTCCTTAGAATTAACCACATTTTCATATTCAGTTTGGACCTGAGGAAATATTTCAATAGTAGCTCTGTGAACCTGAGAATTACAGTCACATTTTGCAAATAAAACTTTTCTCCTCCACCTCCTCACAGGGACGGTCGTGTCTCTGAGAACACAGTGTGCCTGATCCGAAAGCTGCTGGTGTTGGACCCTCAGCAGAGGCTGACTGCAGGAGAGGTGCTCGAGTCTCTCAGTGTCATCATTGCCTCATGGTAATTGCCCCCCTCTGCTGGATGTTTGAAAAATTACAATGACTCCACGTGGGTCATTGCAGATTGACAAGCTCACTGTTGATGTTGATCATCATCCTTGTTGTGTTTTCTAATCACAGGCAGTCTGTTTCATCGTTGAGTGGCCCCCTGCAGGTGGTGCCGGATATTGACGATCAGGTCAATCATCCAGAACATCTGCAAGAGGTAAATTATTAGAGAAACATGATGTCACAGATCTGAATGTGGAGCCTGTTGGATAAATCCAGGCTAGCTAAAATAGAGCTACGTAAGATGGAGATTTTCCGACATGGATTTATGTGCAATAATGAAAATGGGTTGATGTGGGTTGATACAAGGTTAGTCATGTCAACTGAAATTAAGTAGAGTTTAATGAATATGGAGATGCTGGCTTACCAAAATTTAACAGAATAAAAACTGAATACTGCAGGACCTAGCTGTCAGCCATTGATTTCTGGCTGTTCTACATTCCTAACAAAATGTTAAATGAAGAAAACATTATGTTGTTTGCTATCTTAAAAAAAATACACAAGAGTGTTGTACTGTTTGGTAATTTTCTGCTGTTTTGGAGGAAAATGTGTTGTTTGCTCTTTAGCTAAAATAAAACATTATATTGTTTGCTAGCCAGCTTATGGTGTTTTTTCTCATTGCTAACTAGCTTAAAAGTTGGTTAGCCTAATGATGAGAGCTCAGCAGAAACTTATTTTGCTCAATCTATCTAAAAAAAAAATGTAAAAGTTAAACCCCCACAAGTGTAAGTTATTACTGGATCACAGTTTAAATTAGAGTTTTGGTGCAACACATTAGTCTCGTTTTGGAGTACAAAATAAACTTTAATGAGTTTATATCATGGTTTAACTTTAAAATATGTTACACCAAACTTTAAAACTGTCTTTAAAAAGATGTTATTTAATCCTCTTTAATTGGGGTTAAAAATCAGTCCTCAGTGGTGCAGCCCAGGCTTAGAGATCATGTTTATTTCATCAGCTCAGATTTTGCAGCACATTGAACAGAACACATTTTCTTCCCTCAGGCCAAGGTGATAGAAGAGTCTTCACAGTACGAGTTTGAGAACTACATGCGCCAGCAGCTGCTGTTGGCTGAAGAGAAGAACACTATCCACGAGGCCAAGAGCTTTCTCACCAAGCGCCAGTTTGGCAGCATCCCACCTGTAAGGCGTCTGGGCCACGACGCCCAGCCTGTCAGCCCGCTAGATGCCGCCATCCTGGCACAACGTTTCCTCCGGAAGTAGTCCCCAACCTCCACCCATCTCAGCCTCTCTGACCTCCCCAAGGAGACTCCTCCTGTGGAGTCCAGAGAGGACTGACGAGGATAAGCCCCAAAACTGAACACGCATGCAGGAGGCCCAGCCCAAACCAGGGTGCAGACGGCCCCTTTCGTTGGTGGGCTTTGGGCAAGCTAGGTGGAGCCTGAGTGAGGAGGGCACCAGAACAAACTGCCGATTTAGAACTTCACTCCTCATGTCTGGATCCTCCAGTGAAACATGGAGGAAGATCTGAACCAAAGGTTCCTTGCCCTCAGGTCACCCACAGTCAGATCTCACTGTGCACCCAACCTGATGGCACAGTCACACGTGGGGCTAACGCAAGGCTCTGCCCGAAGTGTTGAAGAGACAATTAACCCGTATTCCTCCTCCTCCTCCTCCTCCTCCTCCTCCTCCTCCTTCTCCTCCTCCTCTTCCTCCTACTGTAACACTTTCCCCGTCAACTCTGGATCCCCTGAGCAATACAGGACCAGAATCATGTAGCAACCCCTTCTCTTCCTAGTGGTTAATGGTATTGCCTCAAGTCAGATCACCTGATCACAGATGTCACTTCTCTATACCTCCATTCCACCCTCCTCCTCCTCTCACTCCTCCTTCCTCTTCCTCTCTACCGTTTTCCTGTTTCTCAAATGATCTAGACTGGTCCTGTCTGTTGACTTCAAATCAATCTACCTCTCTGTCTCTTCTTCTCTGTTGGTAAACCATGCTCACTGTTCTGAGACAAGGGATTGTAACAATGGAGTCTTGATGCCACCAATGACATAAAGCATTAATGTTTTCTGTCAGAGTGATAACGCTTTGAAACCTTCTCAGTGGTTTCGAAAAAAATCTGAATAAGCTTTTTATCATATTTACATTAATAAGTAGCATTTTATCCCTACCTTTTGATTGAAGATACTGAATATCAAAGTATGCGTACATGCATCCATTGATATTTGCAGATTGCATTGTCTCCTGCTTTCGCTCATCCCTGTGGAAATCTATTTTTAGCATCTAGGCAGCTAGTGTGAGGTACCTGGAAGTCACAATGCCAAGAACTGAATGAGAAAAACTGTTGGATCCTCCCCCGCCAAGGCATATTGATGGTAACGCTTCCTCAGTGCCATTATAGTGAAGATCAGGCACTGTCATGTTTCTATTGCCAAAAATCATGTCTTAAAATTTACTCTTAGCCAAGGAAACTGGTACCCACAGCCTCATTCAGAATCAAATGGCTTCCAGGTATTCCAACCTCCCTGTTTCTCTTTATCAAGACAGATCATGGGACAAGTTTTTTTTTTTTTCAGTATGAATGTGAACTGTCATTCTACGCTTTGATACGTCTGCAGTATCCATGAGTGTGTACGTGTGTGTTTTCGGGCCAGGCAAACGAAGAGTCTGCGGAGCGGTCGAGCTGTTCACCTCTGACAGTCGCAGACCTCTTTAAGCTATCCTCCAATCATTGTGTTCTGTTATCTGGCCTGCCTCAGTGGCAGACACTGTGAAAAAAAAAACCAGAGCAGGCTTTGCTAAGACGGGGCTTGACTAAATGTTTTAGCGATTGTCATGAATGCTTTCTCGAGATTGGAAAATGTCGACATCAAGCCCTCTCTCTAGCTCAACTTGTACATGCTTGTATTATCTCACACTGTAAAAACAGAAAAAGTTGAGAAAACACAAAATTTCAAGGCAGCTCACTTCTCTAGATTCTTGAGTTTTAGCCCAACTTAAACTCTTATGGTTTTAAAAAGTTTAGCCAACTAATAATCTTTTGTTGAGATTATCCACTTTCCTTCTTTACATAAACTTTGATCTTGTCTTAGAAACCCCCAAAAATGTATTTAAAAAATTGTTGAGTAAACTCATTGAAGTGAATAATTGATTATAATTTCATATTTTCAATTTGCAACCTTTTAATTTTCAGGCACCCAAATAATGACAGATCAGGTTCACAGCCCATTGTGAACAGTTTTTCAGGTTTCTAAAACTCAAAGATTCAGATTATGAGCCTTGAAATTTAGATTTTTCTCAACTTTGTTTTTTATAGTGCACCATGTTGGCTCTCCATACAGAGAGACCAGCTGGTGGCTGGTAATCGAAACTGTAATATTTCATAGAGAAATGAAAGACTCATAGGTTTTAAGGTTAGTTGCTGGGTTTTTGGCTGATGCATTCTCCTCTTTTATCAAAGGGTTTCTTCAAACCATGGCAAAGCTACTAACCAGGGACTGTTAGGCATCTGTACACTGCAACTTGCCTTTGCGTATTGGTACCTGCTTTAGCCTCTCTAGACTTCTCTCTATTTATATTCAAACTGACTGCATGAACATAGGCTCTGGAATATTTTCAAACGTCTTCTTTTTTCCTTGTAATTTCATGTTGATTTATTTATTCACTCGTGTAGCCCACCCCCTCACCCTCCAAACCACTGGGGCTTGTATCACAGACATTGATCATAGTCTGTCAAAACAGGTCCCAAATCTCTGCTCTCTCAGCTTTAAGAAGTGTTAACTCCATCAGTGGTTCTCATTTTGATCCCTTTCAGCCACATTAATGAAAGAGTAGCATCTGTTTTTGTGTTTTTCCTTTTTCCTAAATCATTTTCTTGCCATTTCCACCACACAGTCTGTGGTCAACTTAAGCTACACTAATAACGAGACTGACTTTTGCATAGTTCTATTTTTTACAAAAATACAAAATGATATTCACACATTATCTTGATTTACAGGAGGGGTTTTTGTAGTTTGTTTTTTTTCTATCATTAAATATAAAGGGACAGTTCACCTCCAGATCAAATCTACCTATTTTCCTCATACCTGTAGTGCTATTTATCCATCTAGTGTGGCGACTTCTGGAGATATTGGCTGTAGAGATATCTATCTTCCCTCCAATAAAATGGGACTAAATGGCACTCGGTTTGTGGTGCTCAAAGTGTCAAAAATCCATCTCTTTCCAGAAATCATGACCTGGTTACTGAAGATAGTCCACAGACCTTGTTGTGGGCAGATTATTTCTAAGAGAAAGAAAGTAGTTCTAGTTAGAGCTGCAATGATTAATCGATTAGTCATTTTTTTAAGAAACGTGTCCACATTCACAGGTCCTCTATGAAAGTTAATTCAGCATCCTTAGGTTTTTTCACCATTTTCCGACATTTTATTAACCAAACAACCAATCAATTATTTGAGAAAATGGTCAACAGATTAATTGATCATGAAGTTGTTGTTAGTTGCAGCCCTTGTTCCAGTAGGTTCTACTTACAGAAAGGAGTTTAGAATTTTTCCAGCTGTATTTTTTTTGGTGCTTTGAGCACCACAAGCAGTGCCATTTAGTCCCATTATATTTGAGAGAAGGCAGACATTTCAACGGCTGATCCAAAACTCTGCCAACTCACACCTAAACAATCTAGATGGATGAGGAGCACTACAGATAAGAGGAAAAATATGTATTTTGATCAGGGTGTGATCTGTCCCTTTAACCCCCTAACATCCCACACACGAGGCTGCACTCTCTGGTCAGTATGTAAATATGTACCATCATGACTGCGCCAGTCATATTGTATGTAGTTCCACCCAATGAGACACCAACTCTGTTTCAACACATGCCGATTGACGTGCATTATGGGCCACGTTGGCCATCGACCACCACACCTGGAGGCTAAAATAATATGTAAAGAGAGCTGTCAGCTTTCTCCCGCCTCAATGTGAATTCCATGGGTATACAGCAGTATTGTAGTAGTCTAGATTGTTCATCAGAAAAGGGTGTTTAATGGACACCGTAGCCATTGCGGAATGCTAACATTAAGTGATCGTCTGTGGAAAGTGTCTTAAGCCATCTTCCATGACGCCCAACTACAGATTAGTAACTACAGGTTGATGTTCTTTTCTGCCCCCCTCCCCTAATCAAAAAGTGTTTCACCTTCTAGCTAGTGGATTGTACCACATTCAATGTTTGTTTTACAGAGTTGTATTGGTAGACTGCTATGTGGACTGAAAAGCATGGAAATAGTGTGAGGTTAAACTCTGTGTAAAACATGTGACTGTTGCATGATTTTAAACTTGCAAGGTGTGCCAATGGAAGATTTGAAGTTAATTTACTCCTTTGGGTCCTACAAGCAAAATAGACATACCCCTTAATTGGGCGTTCAGTCAAATTTTATTCTTAATTTTCTCAAATTCAGGTTTTTTTTAAATGATTTTCACCCTGCTTCTAAAAGTCCTAAGTCTTCAGTATATAACCAATATATTGCTGACTGTTTCAACTGGAAACTTGGTGTAGAATATGAAATGTGGTGTAGTTTAAACCCAATGGGATAATGTGTTGTAAGCTGCTTGGTTGGACATGGGCATCTAGATACAGAAAACTGCGTTAATTGTACAGATGAAAAACACGTTTGTATAAAAAACATATTTTTCTACTTCATCAGATCTCTACATGCATGTCAGCAATAAACTTTGATATGGAAACATTCAACTTTGTCATGTCTTTGTTTGTATTTTCACCAGTAGGTGGAGCACTTTCTTAAAAAATGAAACTGAAGCCAACAGCAGGAGCAGTTGAGTTAATGTTGCCACTTGTGATGAATGTTCTTCTTTGTTGGCTTCCACATATATCTCTACCAGATGTGGACAAAACAATCTAGCGAAAATGTTCAGCTGTACAGTGCCAGCCATCTGTGTGTGCTTTTACATGATGTGGTCAGTTGAACACAACAGTGAACAGAATATAGAATAATCAAGTCTCTGTGCGTCTGTACCACCTCAGTCTTGCGGCGAGTCAGGTTTTGGAGCAGACTGAGGTAGACGTGCTCAAACAGGAAGCCTCCTACTGACTCTGACAGCACCGCGGGACCCTGTGGGCTGCTCTGCCGATCCCCCCACCTCACCCCGGGCCTTTGAACGTACATACAACCTCTTGAGCGGGGCATTAATTCCATTAGAAATCATGTCATGCCTGCCAAAAAGTACACACAGATACACATGGAGATCTCATCATATGCAGGCCTGACAGACCTATTGGATTAAATCTGTGATAATTGCATGAGCAAATGTTGCATGAGCAGTCCCTGAACACAGCACTGAACCTTTTTGGTCCTTTTTATTACCTACTGACAGAGATGGGCAGTATTTCAATTAAATGTATTTAAAATATGATTTTAAGTTAAGTTTTGAATATGTTGTAATTTCTATTTTACTGAGAAGAAAATAAGATGTCATTGTAACAAAATACTTAAAGACCTTGGATTTGTCTTTCTGAAATACTTTATTTAATACGTAATTTTATGCACCGGTTTTAATTGTAGAAAATCTGTAAGAACTGGCCACCCGTCAAAGTTAAACTACTATCTACTACTACTGATCTACTGAAACTCTTTCTGCTTGAGAGAAAGTAGCTCCTTCATGAAACTGCTCACAAAAAGTTCTGTGGATTCTTTTGAGTAACAAGGTCATGATTTCTGGAAAGAGACATTTCTCTCTAGTTTTTCAAGTATATTTTTTGGGGCTTTGAGCACCACAAAACTAGTGCCATCTGGTTCCATTATACTCAAGGGAAGGCGTACATCTCTACGACTGACGTCTCCAAAACTCAAACCAAAACAATCTAGATGGATAAATAGCACTAAAGGTAAGAAGAAATAAATATATTTTTAGTTTTGGGGATGAATTGTCCCTTTAAATACATTTTGTCATGCAGTGCGCCCATCTCCGTCCACTGATATGCACCTTCACCATGACTCCGCATTTTACCAGTAAGATCTGTGTCTCCCACTGCAGGGAATTAAATCTTCAATCACTGTAGCGTCGAAGGACAAATTAGGGGCTCAGATCTGTGACCTGCTCATTATGGATCAGTTTCAGTCAATAAATAGTTACCAAAGGGGAAAATGCTGTGCTGACTCACTCAAAATAAGAATAACAGAGTTCAGAATAACCTATCCCAGCCTTCTGACATCCTCTTCTCCGGATCATTACACCCCTCTCCCAACATGTCAAGCTGGGTGGAAAAGTCTCAGGGGTCAAAGTTCCTCAGATGCTTTGTCCCCATAAACTACAACCAGCTGGCCTCGAGGAGGTCCATCCTGGATTCATGAGTGTCTCAAACAAACGACTGTTCATTAAAGACTACGTCAGACATCTGCAATGCTCTTGCCTAATTACCTTAGAGAGCATTACATATTCAGTTTCACCAGAGAAGAGCGGGCTTTATCCAGCTGGACGACACGGATGACAAAGGATAAACAGGGATCCACATTTCCAGATGTGTGTACGAAGCAGTATTGTCATAGCTTTATGTGTGTGTACTTTACTGTACTGGTAGCAGTGTGTTTAATTGTTAAAAATGTATTAGAAATAACTGATTGAAGTGCACAGCTGCATCTGCTTTGTAGTTATTACTCTTTGTGTTTATGTCTGTCAGAGCGTGTGAATGTGTCTCCAGCTGTGTCCAGCATGCCGAGGCTTTACGGCCTCTCCTGACAAGACACTCCAGCGAGCACACACCAATTGCAGTGTGTGTTGTAGGATTACAAAACAAAACATGTGACTGAAAAACAGATATAATGCTCACAGTTAACATGAAATCAGATGATCTAAGCCCTAAAGGGTTAATCATCAGATTTCATGCAGTTGAGTGGTTAGTGGCTGGTGGAAGTTCCTCTTCTGGACATGTACCATGTGTCTAATATAGTGGTTCGATCCCCCCCCCAAAAAGAGCAAAGACAAGAGCAAAGTCTGCTCTCAATGAGAAGAAAAATTTAATTTGTAAAGTCCCTTGGGGGTTGGAATGAACATTAAACCCTGCAAAATTCAAGTGCTGAATGGGCCAAACAAACTAGTGATAATTTAGCTGTTTCTAGACTCTCACCAGTACACCTAATGTTTTATAATGTGTTATAAAGAGTTTGTCCCCTAGAGCAGGGGTTTCCAGCCTTTTGTAACTTAAGGCCCACTTCTGACTGTTGGAAGATTTCTGAGGACCACCTTTCTTAATAAACGCGAAAAAATAATATTACAAAAACAGGAGGAAAAAAAAAAACAGGCTGACATTCATTGTGTTTTGCTTTCGTCTCTGCATCACTGCCTGCAATTATGAATCCAAATCTGATGTATTCACGGTCATATTTCCTCACCACATGCTTTGGCACTTGGCACAGGGTCGTCTCCCATATCACTGCATCTGAGGGAGCACTCGCTAATAGTGGCAAAAAAAAATCCCTCTCTACCTCATGTTGTGATTTTACCTTGCCAGGAGCTGGATTCATGAGATCACAAGCTCAAGCCAGAATCCATTTTGTCAGGCTTTGAGTTATCCGTTTGTGTCTGCACCATGAGTTGTGAAGCCAATCCATGTCCTCGAAGGGACTACTGGCAGCTACAGGCATGGGTTTAGGTGTGACGACAGCGAGAAGCGCCCATGGAAGCAACTCATCTCAAACAAACAATGGTGGCTCCTGAAGAGGTTAGTGTAGATATGAGTATTTATTCACTGAAAGAAGAGCACTGAAGGCTTTTCTCAATGGAAAATATATTTTCACCCTTGTCCTGACTGGCTTCGGCAAGAGTTTGATCTGATTGGTTAAAGTTTTTGTGAAAGTGCCTGCCCTTTTCCAAACAGTTTCTAAAGACAACTTCCCAGATGGTTCCTTATACCAAACCATCTGGTGTGTTAGGTGATTAGCATGAATTTGGTCAGAAAATCTCATGTCAGTATCTCTACCCTCTTTCACACATACTTCCCAGTAAATTACTTGGATAACCTTTCAGGTTACATGGTTGCATTATGTCACATTAAAAGTTTGCGTGACAAGATATGCTTTTTGTGATCTATTTGAATCAGAAACACACATTCAATACATTAGAAGAAACATTAGAATATTGTTAGATGACTGGAGTTGTTGTGACTTCAGTCATTGGTGCAGTCTTGTGATTAGTTGGCTCGCTCCATGGGAAAGTGTCTTTCATTAGACGGATGTAACTCTTTACATGCTTGTCCCTGCAGTGATACTGCTTTCATTCACAACACAGCTGTGCTGGTATTTTTTCCTGGAATGCTACTTGGTCTTGGTCATAAAGATTTCCCTGAATATTGATCCCTGCTCCCAGTCACCCATGTAGGAAATGTTCCTGAACATTTTAGGAATAGACTGCATGTGTGAAAGGGGCTCCAAGTTAACATTTAGCGAAGAGCGGTATGAGAGTGAAACTGTTTTTTCAACGTAAAAACGGTTCATCCTCACAGGAGCGTGAATGTATAGCTTTCTGCCCTTTAGATTTTGATATTTCTTCTCTTTAAGTTTAAATTTGACCTGATGGAGAAGCTGCAGGAAAGGTTTGGGGGTCATGAGAAACATTAGGATTTGTCCTGTGGAGACAATAAAAAATACATTTTGTGTCAATCTGGTCAATGGATGTGAAGATATCTGCTCTGGAGGGTTGGACAGATCGATCAAACTGCCACTTGATACTTGTTCTTAGTCCCCAACACTACTGGGACTAACATCCACTATACTATATTGTATATGAAGAGCCAGAACACTGAACAAGTAATTCAATTTGATTCTAGTTTATACCCTTTAAGACTCATAAAAGAGAAGAGATGAGATTAGCAGCATTATGATTTGTAATCACAGACATCCTGAACTAAGTTCATTTTTGTTGGCGAGCCATCGTGGCCACAAAACAGAGTGTGCATACGGTCCCCATATGAGCAGCAAGGAGGGAGAACATCTGTTAAAGGTCTTTCCTCACTTACTTTAAGTTACTTTGACTCACTCGTCTTGCCCCTCATATTTGAATGCCTTTAAAACAGATAATAAAACCGAGGATCTGAAAATGGCATGGCAGTTACAATATCATCAAGCACACCGTGAAGAGTTAGTGTGACCACAAAAACATATAAATCATCTGAAGTGTCCAGATATCCTTGTTTTATCCTTGTTTTTTATTTACTTTACAGTCACATGCTTCTCTCTTTTAACTAATACAGTGTGACTTTGAGATCGGTGCTCGTGTTCCATTATACCAGTGAGGGTCTCTTAACATGCTACCTTCATTTATAAACAATAAAACAAACGAGGTAACAAAACCACTAGTTCTCATATTCACCCCACATTAAAGAGCGCAGTGTAATGCAGTATCAGACAGTGACTTTAAATGTGGTTGTAAACTGGTGCCAGCAGAGGCACAGACTTTGTTGTGGCACTGTGCACATGGTGGACCCTACAGCAATGCGATCAGAGGATAAAATCTAATACAGATAATAACTGTTTACCCGCGATGAACTGGCAATTTCTCTCAGCACTAAGCCCTATTAATATCTTTTATTAAATAGAAAAAATATGATGCACAATGTGTCAAATGTGCAAGTGAATGCCATTTCATATAACTTCCACCCCTTTTCACTGAACCTTGATCAACTTGCCCATTTTCTGACAATTTATGAACTAAAATTGATTAATGAAGAAAATGAACAACAGATTAGGCGATAATGACAATAATCACTGCAGACAAGACTTGAAAAACAGGTCCACATGTTTGGACCTATTTTTCAAGCGACAAGATTGTGACAAGATTAATTGATTGATTAATCATTTTTAGTCATTTTTTAAAATAACATTAAAAAAAAAAAATCTAAATTCTCTGATTTCAGCTTCTTAAATGTGAATATTTTCTGGTTTCTTTACTTCTCTCTGACAGTATATTTTTGAGTTGTGGACAAAAACAAGACATTTGAGGACATCATCTTGAGCTTAATAATTCAGTGTTCACTGCAGCAGCCACCATGTTCACAAGCTCGGTAGCCCTGCCTCTTCCTTTGCATAGACAAGAGGGCGACTATCGAGGACAAGACGTGTCCAGCGTTCCACACTTAACTTTGTGGCTGTGCAGTGCACTTCGTTTTGCCATAAATGTGAACGCACTTGTGTACTCAAAACAGGAAGTGTAAGTGCAGACGTACGCGAATTGAGACACAAGCTTTGTTTGATGGTCCTAAACTAAGTCAATCGCCTCCTGGCACCAGCTCCACACTTAACACACAACCATGAAAGTGATTTTGATCTCCTCATCTAACTCCTGGAAAAGAAAGAAAATATTTTTCAAATTGTATTATGCTTTTTATTATTGTATTGTTCTATCCTCTTTTGGTGTCATGATCAATCTGATATATACTGTGGGGATAAATTTTACCAGAAAGCATTATTACTAAAGCCTCATGCAGACCCAGGGAATAACCCTTCTTAGTCATAATCATCTGAAACCCATCAGCGTGCAGCAGCAGATTGTTTTCAGCTGCTCTGTGTCTCCTGGTGACCTTGTCCTGTTTCTGGGAGAGAATAAAACACCTCTGGTTCTCGTCTCCTTTAGGATGACATCTTGGGACATTCATACGTTGTGTCATAGGTCCTCAGTGTGTTTGCATTTGATGTGATGCAGGAGAGCTGCGATGGTCGGTCCAGTCCTTGCATATTTTGCCTGCACATGGCTTTGTTCGGTGTTGGGAAATAGCTCTTGCATAAATCTCAAGAGGACGACACTGAGAAGATCCAGGACAGCAGATGGTGGAGTATTAGAGAACAAAAATGCAAGTTTTTTTCAATGAGGTCCAAACGCTTTTTGTGTTTCCACTTGTTTTTCAAGTCCCTCTTATACTTTACTTTACTGCTAAAACTTCCGTCTGACCTCGTCCTCTACCTTTCCTCACCTTTCCAACTCGTCTGTCAGGAGCAAAGTGGGAAATCCAAAATGGCGCAAGAATGAGTGTGTCATTTTCAAACTGCCCGCTAACTCTGAACATCTGGTCCTACAGGGAGGAGGGCGACCCCGTCAATGGGAGCTCTTGTCTCCCCTGTCAACACCACGAGAACAGCCCGCCACAAGGTGAACAAGGAGGCATGTGTGTGTTGTAAATGTGTGTGTGTGGACCGACAGTGTTCATACCGGAATGATGTTTAACAGGCATCGCTACCACTCACACATTTGTGGAAGGAGCTACTGTAATTTGAATGGATATTTTTCTTCAATCTGCCCGAAAAAAATAAGCAGATAAAGTTGTGAATCATAGGTTTTCTTTTAGCTTGGCAATATCCGCCTTACTGTGGAAGGCCTTCTGTTTATTACTTGTATCACATTGATGAGAATACATGTGAAAAAATTCTTACATCTTACATTCTTTTTCAGAGGTGCTAGGACTTAAAGACAGAAAAAGGCAACTGAAAATATTCTGCATGCTGTGTCAGACCATACACAAGCAGCAGCAATAAAAAGACACTGAATTAATTAATAAACAAGGAACATCAGCTATAGCCAAGAAGAAGATCAGGACATAGAGAAAGATTTCACAATTGATCATTAGGAATGAGCAAAATACTTTGTTTTTGATGTATCCTAAATCTTACCAGAAATATTCTGTCACATGTGATAGTATTTAGGAGCTGGCAGTGGAGTTTGACTGAGTGAGAGAGAATGATATTTGGCTTATATTGCTTCAGTTTCCTGTAAGAAAAGGCTGTCTGGCGGAAAGGTAGATCAGTGAAAATATTCTAAATATAGTGTACACTTAGACTGATATTGATTTTTTTTAGATGCCCTTTTGTTGAGTGGCTAAAATACATCTTGTTGCTGTCATTACCCTTCAATTGAATACAATTGAAATAAAACACAGTTATATTTAAAACTGTATTCTGTATGTATTTCTGAAGGATTACATGTTGCAATTCACAGACATTTTATGTCTGGAGATTAGCAAGTCATCAAGTGACATTTATGATCACTTAAACAACAGAACTCAAGTTTTCACTGCGTATTCTGTGGACAACGGCACAGACAAACCTGACAATACTCAGTTATCCATTTTCATTCTGCATGTTTTTAAAGTATGACAAAAACATGTTAGTAAAGGAAACAAAAAAAGAAATACTGCACTGTCTTGCAGTGATTGAATGTTAAAGTGGCTCCCCTGTGAGATGACAGTACCTTCAATAACACCAAGCCGATCTGAGTTTGAGAAACCTAATTATCCCCAGTACAGAGAAAGAACTACAAGTTGTCTTTTTGAAATAACTATTTATGGAACAAAATGTACAAAAAAAACCCTACTCTCCCCAAATGTTCAAAATGACTACCCTGCCCTCAGGCAAAATAAAAATGACAAAAAAAACAAAAAACTTTTTACTTTTACCCCTTTTCTGACCCTCTCCCACTCCTTAACCATTTTGGAAAGTCCCTAAAACAATCAAGCTATAGACCTCTCTGATGCAATACTCTTTTGGGCATACTGACTACCTCTGTGCCCACGAATTTGAGACTACATAAATTATGTTTAAGTTACATAAAATGCTGAGGAACCCGCAGTTTAATTTTTATTCTTACGAAAAGCACAGACTTACAATATTAGCCTTTAATTCTCTTAATTTTATAAAAATAAACAAGATTGTTTACAATTACGTGTTACGTTCCCCTTTTTCATTTATTTCTGATCCTGTTGTTGATTATTTCACCTGATGAATTCACTGCCCATTTATTGCTGCCTCCTGTGTGTGAGCTTGTATCTACTTTCTGCAACACTATGTTGAGGTTTAAATCACCCTGATGAGATTCAAATCACCCCGAGGAAAGGCCCTGTGCTGAAACATCTTGGTGAATTTGGTGAAATGTCTTCCAGGTAGTGTTGCTGAGTTGATATTTTTGACATTTAGCCCTTTGTTACTTGAGCACCTTGTTGGCTGGTGGAGTAGTGACAGCACACTCCTCCTACCTGCGAACCGATGTCTGACAGTAAGCACGCTGAAGAAGCCTGAGGAAATTCTTAGTATTTATATCATTTTTCAGTTGCCTGTCGGATTAAACCCATCAAATATTCAATCACATTTTATTCTGCAGATGCATAGAGAGTTTCCAAATGATAGCTGAAAGTTTGTTTGAATGTTTAGAGCCTCATCACACCAAATCATGTAAAGCAGCTCGATTTCTCCTTCTTTGTGACTGCTAGATGTGGAGGTTGTAAAGAAAAAAAGTCTCTAAAATAGTTTTCTGTAATTATAATGGTTTAAAATCTGAAATATGTCAGTTTCTGTGCAGCCAGATTTCCTGCCGGAGAGCAAAATGTGATTGTGATGAGGCTGATGAGACAATGTATTCTTTTACACTGAAAAAAGAAGACTCGGTCAATGTAAAATCAAGTGAGAATGATAGATCCAGTCTCACATGGACTGAATGAAGAAGCTGTTTGGTTTTTTCCAAATTCCAAATACGAAGTATGGCAGAATCAGGTCCTGAACCAAAACTTGAATGTTCACAACCCCAAATACACTCACGCCAATCCCACACTGACCAATTGTGGGTAGCGGGAGTGTTAGCTGGGAAAAGAGCTGCTTGTCCATCGATGGTGATTACAACTCTCGCAGCTGTCCCCACTCGGCACAGTCAGCAGAGAGACGACTGCAGCAGCTCTGCTGATCTATACTGTGGAAAAACTGGAGAAAACTCAACCGTCTGTCTGCACCTCTCTGTGTCTAATGATGTTTGAGCTCGCACCACATTCTCTCTCTGACACACAGACATAAACAGTCGAGACATATTATTAAATCAGATACTGTACTGCACTGTACAGATGGTGAGTGTAAGTGTGAAGACTATATTGGGGAAATAAAGGTTTCACTTGACTGAAATAACTTACAGCTACACATGCAATGCGTAACTTCATTTGTATTAATCAAAACTAGCTTTTTAAAATACTGAAATCAAGTTTTTCTTGTGTCTAATGTTAATTTTTGGCACAGCTCTGACAATTGCAATGTTGGCCTGACAGTCAGTCCATCATGTGGATCCAGACTGAAATATCTCAAACACTATTGGATGGATTGCCATGAAATCTTATATACAGTGAGACACAGATGATAAAGAGAGGAAAATCATAATTTCTGTTTTAAATCAAACTCTTAGGTTCTGAAATAAACTATAAGTGTTGCTGACTTATAATCTTTAAAGATAATGTATTTTTCTCCTTTAGATAAACTTAAATCTTTGAGTTTTAGAAACTCAAAAAAATTGTATTTCAAAACTTGTTCACAGTGAGCTGTGAGCCCGATTAGTCATTATTTCGGAACTTGAAAATGAAATGGTTGCGATTGAAAATATTAAATTTAATTCATTAACTATTATTCACTTTCACTTCATATACTTGACAATTTTTGAGACACAATTTTTGGGGGGTTTCTGAAACTCAAAGCTTCAAGTTTATCTAAAGAAGAAAAGCAAATGATCTCAACAAAATATTATTAGTCGGTAAAACGTTTTCAAAACTAAGTAAGTGAGTT
>JAJHUR010084811.1:0-21051 GCA_027495735.1 Lutjanus campechanus
TTTGGATGAGAAGAGTTCTTAATGAAACCTTAATCAGACAAAGAACCCCTGACAAACCCTTTCTTCAAATATGGAGGAAAGCAAATGATTCTGGGTAGAACCTCAGTCCTTACGGCAGAACCCTTTTTGAACCCCCTTTTTTTTTTTATAAGAGTGTGGCATGTATTTAAATGAACTGTTTGATACAGATCTGCTCAACTGCATATTAAACTTCCTCTCTCTATAATATACCTGCTCATTTTTCTCTGTGCTAACTGGCTACATTAACCTCTTTTTCTGTGTTCTTTCCATTACCCTCTAAACAATTTGCGGTGCCTTCACAGACTCTATTTGTCAACTAGTCTAAATAATTACAGTGCTTCAGCCCACATACATACCTGTTTGCTCACCTACCATTTGCAGTTTACAGACCTAAATGCCTATGTGCTCACTGGTCCTCCTAATATGTGTCTGTTTACACTCTCCTGCCCCTGCACCCTGCACTTACATGCACCTGCGTGGACTCCCCTTCCGCTGCAAGTGTACTAACGTTTGCCCTACACTCACCTTCCCTCCCCTCTCGCTCACCTTCGATGGTTGCAGATATGGATGGAAATACAAATGACCCCTGATGAACCCAGATATTGAGCTGTTTTAAAGCTGGAGGCTTTAGACAATATCCCTTCCTTGCTCCGATGTGCCGGAGGAGGAGGGGCCAGGGTTGCTCACTACATCAGGATTTTATGGGATTTATGACCCCCGTCCCCAGCAGCTATATCTGCCTCTACTGGCTCTTCTCCCACTGGCAAGAATTAGCAGGCGAGGAAAACAAACAAATTACAAGGAAACAAACATAACTGCTAATAAGCATGTAGTGACATGAAGAAAACGCTTTCAGCAGGATGCGGGCTGAGGGAAAGGAAGGGCAGGGTATAATCTTCTCTCCCGATCCCCCTGTCTTCTGTCTCTGCATTTCCCTCTAATTTCCTCCTGCCCCGCCGTCCCCTCCACCCTCTGCGACTCGCCAGTGGGGCTCTCCGAGGAGATCATCTCCGAGCATGGGCAGTGTGAGACAGATGGGCGGATGATGGATCTGACGTGATAGACAGCGGGGTGATGGATGGCTGGCCGGCTGATAGGGGATTAATGCAGTGCGGAGGCCGCTGCAGCACAGTGGATGGCTTAGTGATAGATAGATAAAACTGACGAGCAGATAAACAAGAGACCGCTAATCCACGCCCCCTTGATGGACAGAAAATCAAAGTAAGGGGAAAGAACCACCGAGGGAGAGGTGGACCTTGATATTGCCATCGCAGGGTGTAGTAGTGCTTTCATGGCAGGGGATGTAAGTGGACGCAAGGTGAGATGAGGTAGGGGGTTGAGGAGAGTTGTAGTACTGTGTAGGCATGGGTCAGTGATAGCACATGTCTGTCTATTGGAAGAGGGTGGGAGTTTTGTAGATATGGCCTGGCGGGTGACAATGAGAGCTGGTGATCTGCTATTTCGAGTGATGGCGAACAGTTTGACTGCAAGGAGAGATTGGGCAGAGCAGCAAATTGGCCATAGTGGGATGTGATGGGATGATTGGACAGCAGAGAGTGTGCTGGTTGGGGATTGAAGATAGCAGCGATTGTTGTGTCTGTTGGTATTTTTAATGCACTTCCCTCAGTGCAACAGCTTAACCTTCTGTGTAATGTACGAAAATAAAGGTTTCGGGTCTCTATGTTTATGCAATTCTGCCAACTGGCGAGTTGGAAAGGCCTGTCGTGATGAGAGAAAGAGGGAAAAAAAGAGCGAGAGGAGTACAGGACAAGCCCAGGGAGAGTTCCTCTGAAAATAGGGAGCAAGCTGCCTATCCCTGCATTATTAGCGAGCGCTAAGCTTTGTCTCTGTTCACCGTTTCAGGGGACCCCAGGGGTTCTGGCATCGATCTGGTGTGCTCAGAATGCACTCCGGTGTCACCTATTTAAACACAGTGAGCCGCTAGCCAACAGAGACAAGCCTTTATTTATCAAGCCTCTGATTTTGGCTGCACGGATGACAACCTGATTAGCACTTAAAGGAGCTCTTAAATCTTTTATTGGAATGGGTGGAGGCGATCTATACAGAGAGGGAGACAGCAGTCTTAGCCAGAGAGAGTTATGGAGGATGAACAGAGAGGCAAGGTGAGGGACTGTGTCATCCAGGGGGTTAATGAAGGGAGGGACAGACTGCATGTGCAGCGTGTGACAGAGACTGCAAGAGAGGAAGAGAATAGAGATGTACCGATCGAATTTGTTTCAGGTCTGATCTGATTCAGATATCTGAATTTGGATATCTGCCGATATGGATATTATAACGATACCAGCACTCTTTTTTTCTTGTGGTTAAGAATTATTATCATTATTATTATTATTATTATTATTATTATTAATAGTAGTAGTAGTGGTACAATTACATGAGGCTGGAACTGAACTTTAGTCTAGAAATTTTGTGTACTTTGTGTAAAGTAACTTGAATAATAGTGTCCATCCAGCCATTATTGAATGCTGTAGGATTCTGGCTTGCAACATTCACATGTGCAGCCGATAGGCTGTGAGACAGCATTCATTTGCATAATTTCCCACAATGCATCGCTGAGAATTTATGTTCCAAAATGCAAAAGTTGCTGTTACTGATCCACTTTTTAAAAAAAATTCTGATCCATCTGTGATATCTGAATTTGGATATCTGCCAATATCGATAAATCCCGATACCAGCGCTTTTTTCTTGATGCTTATGATCATTTATTTATTTATTTATTTTTAGTATTATTATTATTAGTAGTAGTAGTATCAGTAAGATGACTAGATTATGAGGCTGAAACTGAAGTTCAGTCTGGAGAGCTTGTGCAGTTTGTGTAATGTAACTTATGTAGTGGCATCAACCATTGTGGAGCGCTGTCGGATTCTGGCTTGTGATGTTCACATATGCAGCTGATAGGCTGACAGATGGCCCTCATTTGCATAATATCCCATGATGCATTGTTGAGAGTTTAAGTCTTGCTATTTTATGTTCCAAAATGAAAATGTTACTGATTTTTAGTGTTTGTGATCTGTTTGCTCATGACGTGGTGGTTTATGGTGATAATTTTTGTGCTGGTTTATTATTACACCATGAGTAAGGTGGCAGGTACATTTCTTCACTCCAGCTGTATCATAACACATTTGTTTGTATTACTTGCAAATGCAGAGTAGATGTGAAAAACACTGTTCGGGTCTCAATTTGTACTGCTTAGCATAGTATTCATAAAAAAACACATAACAAATACATTTTATTGTGGAGTTTAGGACAAATTGCAGTTTGATGCTGCAAGTCCAATATCTGATGAATGCCTTACGACAATATCAGGCCTCAATATGATATTGGATTTGATCGGTCTTGTCTCTGGAAGAAAAGGAGACAGAAAGTGTGTGACTGGGAACAATGGGCGAGAAGTCGAAAGAGCGAGTGGGTGAGAGCAAACATGCGACAGCGGAGTAGTGGCAGTGATCGGGGGGACCAGACGAGAGCACAAGTGTCTGGGACCCATGTGGAATGAGTGGGTAAGAATATTGTGATCAAGTGAAGGCCTGATGAGCAAACGAACAAATTGCTGAACAAACAAGTCGGCGAAGACTGTGTGTTTGTTCAGACGGCGTGGGCGTCGGTGCACATGCGCGCGTGCGTGTGGACAAATGAATGAGTGAGGCATGATGGAAGAGACTAAGTGAGCGAGTAATGGGGGTTAGTGATGGGTGTGTTGACAGAAAGTGTCAGCTTTAACCACACTGACCCGCGAATACAGGCTGCATGCACAAGTGGCTGAATTTGAGTGCCAGCTTGGACGTGAACTGACTGTAAAATTGGATGTGAATTTCGAGTTGGATGTGAAATGAATGCAAATTTGAAAAGTAGGTGGATGGTGTTTGCGCATCTATCTCTATGTGTCAGTCTCCTGACGTGTCTATATCATTTTAGATGAGCCCAGGGGGATGAGCATCTCTCCAGTCTCTTTGGCACATGAATGTAGCTGCATTTGAACACCTCATTTCATGTTCTGTGTAATTATAGTGAGTGGGCTTGCTCTGTGCTTTATTTTTCAGAGATGGGCCTCTATCCTTGCCTCATGTCATCATCAGGGTACCAAAAATAAGGTTTGTATTTTTAGTTCAGTTTTAACTCCATTAAATAATAATCCCGACCTCCTTGGCACGCTGTAACTGGGAACCATTTTGTTTCATGTAATAGATGAGTATATTTACTCTCGTAGGGAGAGGAACACGAAACGATGCCAGTGCTCGATTAGAGAGGAGCTGTTACTAGAGAGCAGCAAGATAATTTATTCTTGCTCTCTTTCCCTTGGGATGCCAATGGCGATTCACTCTCAACGCCAAGAAGTGTGTGTATACTGTTTATGTGTGTGACACTGGCGGCGGGTGATGTAGGGACATTTGGGACGAGGCTATTGTCTGTCCTGTGTTTTTTTGTTTTTTTTTTCCCCTGAGACTGTTCTGCCTAGTCCTGCCTTACTGCGCTGGTATTGGCTACTACTACTGTGCTCTGATTGGCTGTGAGTGTGAGTGTAGACTGGCAGTTGGGAGAAGTTTAGCTAGGAGGTTATAGTGGATGACAAGATCAAACACAGGACTTTCACACAGGAGACTGGTGTTTGTGTCCCCAGTGAAGCTAAATGTCACTGTGTCTTTTTAAGATTTAATTGACTTATAATTTTCAGTTTTCAGTCGTAGTTTGGTTAGATTTCGGCAGAAAATCTGGGTAAGTTAAGCCAAGAAAAGCCTCTCAATCACACAGACGTTTTGTAGAGGCAGCAAGAACTAGCCAATCACAGCTTAGTATTAGCCAATCACAGCACAGTAGGGCAGGACTAGGCAGAACAGTTTTGGAGGAAAAAAGTGTCTGTCCTGCAGCCTGTGCTGCACTCAAATCTTTCCCTTCTAACCTGGTCTCTGTCAGTTATGGCAACAGCAAAAAAAAAAATACTGCCATGAAATGTCAAGAGAATTAGTGTGACATACATGCACACACTGTTTACTGTCCCATCTTGTGTCCCAGCCTTTTGCCTGCCTGTCTCACCTTCTTGTCTAGAGTGGCTCTGTATTATGCCCTCTCCACCACCCTTGGCTGCAGCATGCTTGTCTGACCCTGTCGTAGTCTCCTTCAGGGCCTGTCTCTTGGTGATCAAGCTCCATTATTTATGCTGTATCGCGTTTCACCATCAATCCCTGCGATGGAACAATTGAGACAGATTTCCTTGACTGTCACAATAGCAGTGAGACTCAGCAGAGGTTGGAAATGGGATTAGCCTTAAATGGAATTTAATTTTCACCGTTGTTGTCTCCGAAGCCTGTCTACCACCCAGACACCATGACGCTCCTTGGAAGTGCTTTCACTATTGTGTGTTGTGTGTGTGTGAGAGAGATTACTTCTGTGCTGCACAATGGCAAGTGTAGCATTTGTAATGTGATGCACATGTGCTACTGTTTCTTGTTTTTCAAAGCACTGTAATGCAATAGTTACTGTTGCTACGCCTGTCAAGCTTGCCATACTTGCACTGCACGTACGCAGTTTACAGTGATAAAGGTGGCAGATTCAACATTGAAATTGGGAGTAATTGTTGAAACACAAAGTCTTTGATTCCATGGAGAAGTAAAGAGGAGCAGCCTCTCATTTCTAGCTGACGACCTTGGATTCTGTTGGCTAAAATGCTGATTCTCACTAGCAAATGGAACCAAGCTAATGTAAGCTAATGCTAATGCTTAAACTCTGTGTCCGCTGAGAAGTCTGTCTCCAGCTGACCGCTTCAACGTGAAGCAAAATGCATAGTTTGACAGGCCCGCAGTGCTTTAGTTATGGTTGCTAATCTGTGATTTGACGGTTGCTGTTTGCAGGAGGGGCTTAATGAACGGATTTGCTGCAGTGTCACTCAGTTTTATTCAAGAAAGTTTTCCATTGACAGTTTACAGTTAAGTCTGTAAGATGTCGATGCCTGTGTTCATGATACAGCAGAAGATGGAGGGTGCTTTTTTTTTTCTTTCTAATGTGATTGATGGAAAAATACACACGCGCAGCACTTTCTTCCATAACAATAGAAACGTTGCTCTCATTTTTGTGTCCAGTAAGTTAACAGAAAAAAAAATTCTCACGAGTCAATAAAAAACAGACGTCAGCCACAGCAGCTGGCACCTCTTTGACGTGAAATGTATAAGCGAATGAATGAGTAAATAGATAAATGAATAAGTGCTGTCGAAGTGTGAATCAATGTTTATGGATCGGCATCCAAAGACCTGCTGTGCTGCAGATGAAATGAACTTGCTGCTGGTGGTTGTGTGTCAGTGTGTGTTTGGAGGCTGCTGCGATGCTTTGACTGTATAGGTGTGTATGATGTGTTCGTCCTTGGGAGCTGAGGGGTGTGTGCCAATGTGTGTGTGTGTGTCTGTGTGCATGCTCGTGTGTTTTTTGTTTCCTGAATGGCAATGTTGTTTCTGATGAATTCTGTTTGGGGTTTTTCTGACTTCCCAGCTCTTTTTTTTTCTCCTCCCGCTTAACACAAACATGATCAATACTTGAATTAATGCATAAGTAAAGAGTCACAACATGTCGCACTGGCCTTGGCACAGGCTGCCGCCCCGCCCCCAACCCCCACCTCAACAGCCTCCAACCCAGCTGGGGCTGAGAGAAGTCAAGAGAGGACTGAAGAGAAAGAAAGAGCAACAGAGCGTGTGGAGGAGAAGAAATAAGTGTTCATTTATAATGAACACATTATGGGGGTAAATTGGAACGCATTCAGCTTTTAGAATCTGTCTTTTTTTTTGCTGCTGTATTAATTTTAGTAATTATTAGTCAAGAGGTAATTATGTCTTGCTGCATGGTTGAAGCCTCTTGTCAGGGAAGGCAGCGGTGTGGTGAATGACGTGTGCGCACAAGTGTCGGGGTTGTGTGTAATGTTAGGTATAAAGAGCAGTGACGACAGAGCGGTGAGACAGGCCACAGGTGTGGGTGTCGGCTCAGGGGAGGGTGTGAGTGTGTGCCTTTTTTGTGTTGTGTTTGCGTGCCAGTGGCAGGGTGTGAGGCTCAAGAGGGAGAACGGTGATTTGTTAGTATTGTATTCCTGTAATCTGCTCAGATCAGATCAACCAGAGCCAATAATGCAACACAGAGCCAAATACCACACTGCTCTTTCTTCATCTCTCAGTCTCTCTGTGCCCCCCACCCCCCACCCTCTCCTTGCCTTTTCCCTTTTCACTGCAGTGGGAGCCAGCTCTGCTGCAGAGGGGAAGATGGAGTAAAGATGGGGAAAGACAGACTAGAAAGAGTCAGGAAGATGGATGGTGAGAAATGGAGATAGGACAGAGGAAGAAGCTCAGAGAACAGAGGAGGAGATGGAAGGTGGACGGGATTGAACAGTAAACGATTACTGCTCGGCTTGTGTGTGCTCCTGGTAGAGCCTGATACCGATTCAAACAGTGCTCTTTCTCTCTATTGACACACACACACACACACACACACACACACACACACACACACACACACACTGGCCACAAGCATTTGAGTTTGTTTTTGGCCAGTGCTGGGTGGTGCTTGGCAGAAGAAATTAAGCCTAACAACCGTGGCATCTGTCTCAGCAGCAGGAGAGTCCCGCCTCCCCACCCACACATGACCTGCCCTGCTTTCATTCACTGAGCTGCCTGCTGCCAGCCTCAGGATGGGCCGCTGCCTCCGCCACTGCCCGCCACCCCCCTCCATTGCGGCCTCTCTGCACTGCCAACCACTCTGTGCCCGCGCCCATGTTTCCCCCCTCGAGCAACAACCAGGAGCCCAGCGATATGGCTGCTTCAAATATTCATAACAGCCACGCTGCAACATGAAGCTCTCTGCTGCTCCGTGTTGCAGCCTCTCCATTTTGAGAGGCAATTCTCACGCCGTAGCTGCTGTTAGCCTGAACACGGTTTCCGCACTCCGAGTCAACTACTCTGTGGTCAGCGTGTATTAACTGTAAGCATTAAGCAGCGCTTCGAATCTTCAGTTTGGCCTCCCAACTGATTGTGCACGGAGCTATATATAAACACTCATCCTTCCTCTTTGCCGCCATCCCTCCAACCACTTCCAACCCTCCCCCTCACCCACCCAGGGCTGAGCACAAGCACCAGTCTGCTAAAGGGGTCGTGCTGCTTTACACTGCACTGAAACCCAGCCAGAGCCGAGGAAGAGCAAACTAGCACACATGCAAAAGAGACACCAATGCTATACTTAGACAGGCTCAGGCACACTACAGGCACACATACTGGGCCAGTGCGTAATACACAGAGGTGGGAAGTAACCAAGTACAAATACTTTGTTACTGTACTTAGTTATAAGTAGATCTGTACTTTACTTGAGGATTTATTTATTCTGACAACTTTTTACTTTTACTGCCTCCTGATATCTGCACTTTCTACTCCTTACATTTTTATTTTGCATCATTGTGGACTGCCTTGCCAACATCAAGACAGATTTAAACGTAAATTGATGAGGCAATAACACTTAGAAAAGATGATTCTTTAGTGTATTGATCAATCCATATCAAAGACGAAAACAATGTAAAAAAAACAAAGCCAACATAAAGGATATACCAATGTGAAAATAACATAAAAGATGGAACGAGACAAAAATGACAATGATGAACGTAACAACGAAAATTACATAAATGATTTAACAAGATATAAACGATGTAAAAAGATATTATAACATGAAAACGATGATGAAAATAACAAAAGATGTGCCAAGACAAAAACGACATAAAAATCTGAAAAAAGCGTGAAAGACGTAACAAGACAAAAACGACGTAACAAGACGAAAATGTCTTAAAAGACGTAAAAGATGCAAATGATGTAACAACACAAAAACAACACAACCGGACAAAAACCATGAAAAATGTAACAAGAGGAAAACCATGTAACAATACATAACAAGACTAAAATGACATAACAATACAGAACATGATGTAAAAGACAAAACAAGATGAAAATGAAATAGAAGATGTAACAAATGGAAAATGATGTAGAACATGTAATGACAAAAAGACGTACCACGACAAAAAATGATGTAAAAGATGTAACAGACAGAGAAAGAGACTCGACCAGGGAGAAAATGTTGGGTTTCCACTACAGCCATTAAAAAACCCGTAGAAATGTCCTTCAGAGGGCGACTTTTTACTTTTATACTTTTGAGTACATTTCAAAGCCTGTACTTTTTCACTTTTGCTTGAGTACACAAGTTGAATCAGTAGTTCTCCTTGTTTTTTTTAACAGAAGTTCTTGTACTTCTACTGAAGAAAACAATGTGTGTGCCACATCTGGTAATACATACAGACTATTATGAGCAGAAATGTATCTGACCCTCTCTGCACACACACACAAGCCCGCAGAGTCAAGTGGCTTCCAGGGAGAGAAGTTCTACGACGTGTCTCCCAGGAAGCCACAGGCTGGATAAACATCCATGTGGAGCAGCAGCAGTCCTCTCCTCCCTTCCTCCCCATCCTCACATCCTACCACCTACTCACTCCCTACATCTCACATCCCTTCTCCTTTCTGCCTCCTTTAATGAAGACAACCCCCCACTTGCTTTACCCTTCCCTCTCAATCTCCCTTTCATTCATCCACCTCCCCTTTCCCTTACACACTCCCTATGTTGTCTCCAATTCTCCTTTTTCTCTCCATCTCTGGCCCACATTCTTTCATTCTCCTGCTCTTCTCATCATGCAGGCCGCCTGCTAGCCCCGAGTCCAGCTGCTTATCCTCTGCTTTCGCCCGTTGTATCTCCAGATTATTTCTCTAGGGGGAATCCTGTGTGTGCTCTCCACCATACTGTGTTATCTAGCTCATCAAGTGGCTTGGAGTGGATCAGGATGGGTGGGGGCGGTTGAGGCTGGATGCTCTGGCTTGTGGCAAACAGGTGGCCCATTGGGAAGAGCACTAACAGCGATAAGTGCGAAGGCATGGGGGGACGGTAGTGTTTCTATAGCGATCTTTTCTGAACTGGCATGGTTTCTACACAACAAGCCATTATTTGTTAAGGCGTACCATCAATATCATGAAGTTGTGAAGCTACACAGCGGGCCCACAGACCGCCAGCGAGCTGCAAGATGGATGGGGCGGCTGCTGGAACTAATGTGGCAGCTGAGTCTCAAGGCATGAGCTTGAATAATGTGCGGCTTAGCAGCTAAGTTCTAGACCTCGCTTTTATGTGATTATTTTAACTGTGTTGGGGCACCCGCAAATTGGCATTGATCATTGTTGGTTGGCCGGCTTTTAGCAGCTGGGCCGCTGTTTAATGTCCCTGTCAGGGAGGGGTTATCATGTAACCTGTTTCTGCCCATCCCCTGTCCTCGCACCTGCTAAATGGCAAGCCATCTTCCTAAGAGAGAGCATGAAAAAGAGAGCGGTGCAGCACGGAGCCCTTATTAAAGCTGTCCTCCAAGGCTGCCCTCTGACTGATTCCCCCTGTAAATCTCTCCTTTAATTGGAGAGGGCACAAGAAGAGAGGTGCCGCCTCAATCACAAATGTATTCTGTGTCTCTGCGGATGGATCGGAGAGAGAAAGAAAGAGGCAGACAGACGGAGAGGTCCTGAGAATGTGTGGGTGGAAACCAAACAAAAGTCAGAGATATAAACACGATGAGGGTTTGAGGAGTGAGATGACATATTTACATTCGCCTGGGAAGTGGGAGGCGGGAGGTGAGAAGATGAAAACGTAGCACAGTAATGGAGAGAGACGGGCGGAGAGGTGCGCCAAGGGTGATGCAAGGATAGACGGAGAAGGACAATGGGCGAGGAAGAGAAAGTAATGGAGGGAGACAAATAGAAATGGCGGGCAGTGAAAGAAAAGGAAGGTGTGTGTTGTGTGTGTGAAAGAGAAGAGAGACAGGCTGATTTCACCAGAGTTGCAGCCTGAGTGTCCTCCCTTAATGGGGTTGCCATGACAACAGTGTATAAGAGAGTCAGGCTCCAGCAGAGTGTGTGGTATGTGGATGTGTGTGAATTTGTGCGCGTGCGTGCTCTGCTCCTCAAGTGATTGATCGTCTGTGAGACAATATACAGTACTATAGCGTAACACAAGTGCACCTTGGGCATTTTTTTTTGCAAAAAGGTGGGCGGGAGTTTATTTCCTTTCACTGTTTGTTTGCTCGTATGTCCTTGTATGAATGACGAAGGGAGGGATGGTGGGAGGGAGATGGGAAGGAGCAGCGTCTCTGTCTGTGTCATTGCCCTTCCTGGCAGTAGCTGATGTGTGCCGGCCGTGTCCCTTGTACCACTGGCAGCCATGTTGAATGAGGTTAGGTGATGTCATGGCGGTCAGGTGACGTTGTTTGGAGGGCCCAGCTGTCACAGAGCAGAGGCAGTCCCACGGGAGCACCAATCTGTCATCATTATATTAATGACACGCATAGCACTGCTAGCAATGTCATCTCTTGTGTGTGCCAAAGCTAACGAGCAGCGCCCTAATTGTAAAATTAATTGAAAAACATTTTGATTAAAGACCACCCTCCCCACTCCGGCCCTCCTCCATCTTCATCAGCTCCCCTTTCACTCCACGCTGCCATGTTTCTATCCCCCTGCTCAGAGGTGATGAAAGTACACGCATTCTTTACTCAAGTAGAAGTACAGACGCTTGTTTAAAAATACTATGGTAAAAGTACCGATTCAACTTGTTTATACAGGCTCTGGAAATGTACTCGAAGTATAAGAGTAAAAAGACTGAAGAACATTTCTGTGCAAAGCTAACTGAAACTAAGCTTTTCTCCACGTTCAAATCTCGCTCTTTGTCCATTTCACCTTGTTAGATCTTGTTAGGTTTCTTGATGTCTTGTTACGTTGTTGTCATCCTGTTATGTCTTGTTACATCAGTTTCGTCTCATGTCTTTTGCGCCTTTTTGTCTTTATGTCTTGTTACATTGTTTTTGTCTGTACGTTTTGTTAATTCTTGTTATGTCTTTTTCATCTTGTTACATCATTTTTGTCTGTCTATGTTTTGTTACATCATTTTCGTCTTGTTATGTCTTGTTTTGTCCTTTTGGTCTTGTTGGGAAGGCGGTGGACAATAATACAAAATAAAAATAATCAATAATTGCCCTCAAATACATCAAAACTAAAGTAACTGGCCTGTTTTTGTAAGGAATAGAAAGTACAGTAGTAGGAAGTAAAAGTAAAAAGTTGCCAGAAAAATAAATACTCAAGTAAAGTACAGATACTTGAAAAATGTACTTAAATACAATGACAAAGTATTTGTACTGGTTCTGTCCTTTTTCTGTCTCCTCTCAGGGCCAGTAGCTCTCACATTCAGACATTATTCTCACTTTTTTTTCTCAGTCTCCTCCCGCTTTTGCCTTTGTGACCTTCTCCCATTTTCTCCTGTGCTCTCTTTCTCCTTCAACCTTTTCTAACCCACCAACATGCTCCCTAGCCCATCATTTTCTCCTCCCCTCAACATACTCTTTTTCTACTATCTGTCACTCTCGTCTTTCGTTAGGCAAATTACAACTCTTTTATGTGCTGGATCTTCCGCCTCATCCCTCCCTCCCCTCCCCTCCTCTTTGTCTTTTCCCATCAGGCTCCCCTCTGCGCTGCTGTCTCTCTTGTCTTTTCTCCTCACGTCTCCATTACTGTCTGTTTTACGCCCTCGGTATGTCTGTGTATGTTTGTGTGCATCGGTGGAGTTGGTCAGGTGGTCGTCTGTACCCGTTTGTGTTTTTACTGCACCCCCACTCCCCCTTTAGCCTTTTGCAGCCTCTGAGACCGGCCAGTCTCTCGTCTCTGACTCTCATTCACTCCTTCCTTTCTCTCCAGCAAAGCTCCAGAGCCTGAGGGAAAGAGGGAGAAGTGATATGGCTAGTGTACATCTCCACTGCTCTTTTATTTTCTCGCCTCCCCTCTCATCTTTTCTCTCCTTCTGCTCACTCTCCATCTCTCCCCTGTGTGGACCGAGGTCCAGTTTATCATCCTGCCACAGACTCCATGGCACCATTTGGTCACACTTTATTTTACAGTACACTAAAAAGACATAACAAGCTATATTTTGTATCAAATTAGACAAAAACTAGAAATATGTTCTTTATTAGACCCTTTATTACCTCCTCTTTAGACTTTATTAGAGGATAATTAGGGACATATTTCACTTTAGTTGATGGTACAGTTCTGTTGTAATGTGTCCCTAATTACGCTTTAGTAAAGTAACAGTGTGAAATAATATACTTTAGTTTACAGTACAGTTCATTGTTTATTGTGTATATTTATTATGATTAGGATCCCCGGTAGCTGCTAACAGGGTAGCAACTATTCTTCCAGGGGTCCACATATGAAACATAACAAAGACGTACAACACACATTATGCCCCCTACCTGCTCCAAAATCCCCTCCCACCCAGCCCACCAGATCACCTCATACAATTAAATATCATGAGATTATGCACGGTCGAGTCATACTAAATTAGTAAAATAAAATAAAAACATGCACAGCCAATTTATGGAACGTATATGAACAACAACAATAATGATTTAAATGAAGGCAGCAAAACAAACAAACAAACAAACAAAGAATAATGATTTTTTTATGCTAAAAAAAAGAAAACACAACAAGATCACAATGTCGACATAGATTTAGAGCTGCAACAATTAACTGAACAATCAATTATAAATTGACTACCAGCTTAATAGCCAACTTTTTCAATCAATTAATCGTAAGTCGTCAGTTCTGTTGAAATGTTCCCATAATTACCCCATAAGAAAGTCTAATAAGGGTTTAACAGCGGGAAATTGAACACTTTAGTTTACAGAACAGTTCTGTTGTAATGTGTCCCTAATTACAACTGATAAAGTATTATAAGGGACTAATAAAGCGTCTAATACTGTCTTATAAGGAACATATTTCTAGTTTTGGTCTAATTTGATACAAAGCACAGCCTGTTAGGGCTTATCACTGTACAGTAAAATAAAGCACGGCCCAAGATTTCTGCCTTTTGTGCAGTCGTGCATGTGCATACACACACCTGTGTGTGATTTCTCACTCGTGTCAGGATCTAATTAAGTAAATGACACATTAGGTTTTGTGGCTCCCTCCGTGTGAGTGCAAAATACAAGGTGAGAGCACATATAGGTCGGGATAATGGGAGCACCAGGACTCATTAATGTCACCCCTAGCAATAATGATAAAGACAGGGAGGAGACATTGATCATCAGCAAATGATCAATAATGGGCCGTATTGATCGGAGCAACAGTTTGTCACCATGCACATCGACGTACCCGCAGGACACCAGGCTCCCGGGGGAGGATGTTACAGCCTCGCCACAGGCTCCTCTGTTCATTTATTCAAGAGGAAACATAGGCACAAACAAATGCCACTCTGATAAATGTCTGTTTTGTGCATAATTAGGTAAACATAGCTCTAAGTCAATAGGAGAATGGATTCATGAATTAAATCTTCCTTTGTGAATAATAAGCTCTAAACATGGGTATTGAACAACACGGAAGCATCCCCAAATTCCTCATGTTAACCTTAATAGCTTAGATGAGAGAGAGAACGAAAACATTAAGGGAAAAATAAACTAAAACAAAACAATATCAGGTGCCCACTTGGGAGACTTGAGCTTGCCCTCTTTTCCCAACTCCCTCTCGTGACTCCACTCCTGTTGGCCCTTTTTACAGGACCCAGACTGTGTCTCAGAATAGCTGGCAGTGAAAGAAAAGACAGCAAAGTGACTGTAACACCGGGTGGAGTGTTGCCATAGAAACGCAGCGTCACAGCTCCTAAGCAGATAGCACATTCAGTGCCATTCTCTTCATCGTGATTCCCACATCCAGGGATGGAGCGGGAACAGGTGTGATCAACAGCTTTCTTAAATATTAGAGGGGAGGGGTGAGGGGAACGAGTGTTTGGCACCAGGAGGGACGGTTTCTCTCTGAATTTAGAGCGAAGCTTGTTCAGTTGTAATGACGACCTTGGGGAGAGAGCGCAAGACAGGTCTGAAGCCTTGTAGCATGCATTGAAATGCAAAGCAAGGTGGCGTAGACGGAGGTACAACTGCAAAACACATTGTAGTAGTTACACTGCCTGCATGTAGCTGCACTCTTAGAAATAAGGTTTTGAAAAGGGTTCTTCCTGAGGGGCTGAGGTTCTACCCTGAACCCTTTGTTTCTAAAGAAGAAAAGGTTAGTCAAGGGTTCCATTAAAAACCCTTTTCATCCAAAGAACCCTTTTTTGGAAGAAAGATTGTTAAAATCCTTGCAGAACTTTTCTGTCAAAGGTTCTTTGTACCATAAAAGGGTTCTTGGTAGAATGCCCTGGGTGGGTTCCAGATAAGTCCTTTGAAATATAAAAGGGTTCTCTATAGAACCCCCTTGGTGGGTCCAGATAAAATGCTGGTAATATAAAAGCGCTCTTGGTAGAACCGTGTGGGTTGGTTCTAGATGCAACTTGTGGAATATATACAGCTCATCAGTAGATCCTCTTGGGTCGGTTCTTTTTAGCACCCTTCAAAAGTGGGAATTCTGGATAGAACCTCTAGAGAGGATACTGGGTGGAACCATTACACCATATTAGGGTTCTCTTTTAGAACCTCTCATAGGGGGTTGGGTGGAACCTTTCACAGGTTGGTTTAGCTATAACTAAGGGTTCTAAGTGGAACCTTAATAAAAAGGTTTTACCAGGAACCAAAAAGGGTTCTTCTACGGGGACAGGCCGAAGAACCCTTCATGGTTCTACTTAGTACTTTTATGTCTAAGAGCGTACTTCAAATCTGTCTGTCTTGTTAACTGTGGCCATATTTTCAGTCCTCTCCCTCACCACACTCCGTCCCTCCTCCTTTGTCTTCTTTATAGTCTGTAGAAAAAGAGGCAATGGCGATGTTGGACAAGATGTTGAATGTGTCTGTGTGGGGCTGGCCCAAAGGCAGATCACCAAACAGCTGTGTGTTAGTGCCAGTGAGTAGACATTTGGTCCACTCGACCCGTAACGCTGGCACACAGGGTGGGGAACGGTGTCCAAGTCCTCCTCTCAAATCCTCGGTCCATCCGTCCATCCCCTCTCATTGTCCCCGGGGCAGCAGGCGGCCCCAGCTAAATACTGATCTGCCTGAACGGGCACAGGTGCAGCAGGGGGTCTGTCTCACTGCCAAATGTTGTGCTTCTGTTTCCTTTGGGCTTATGAGAGGGTTGTGCAGCGCTCTCTGTCGCTTCTGGAGGGATTGAAAAAGATGCAGATGCGAGTGTTTGATCAGCCTGCCGATACACCAGGAAACGGGGGAGAGCGCAACTAAAGTGCATAAAGAAAACAGAAGATGTTGAAACAACAGATGAGAAAAACTCTGATGAGGACTGAAATAAGTGACAACAGTGATGCAGCTCTGGGACTCACCAAAAATGGAGTGGAGGTCTGGTTGTACGCACGGACACTGCAGTACGCCTGCAGCTGTCCTCGGGGAACTGTGTTTGGTGCGGATGTGTGTGCCAGGGGTATCTTTAGAGAGGCACGCTGCAGGCATCCCTTTGGGAATACAGGAAGGGGAGGGAATAGACTAGTGCTCTGGTTTCATGTCTCAATCAGGAAAGCTTCAGGAGTGCCTCTCAAGGCTCAAGTAGAAGCTAACGTCCATTTGTAGTGTATTTAAAAGAGAATGCCTGCACTTAAGGGCTACTTAATGCTTCACGTAGCTGAACAGAGAGCGAGCGAAAGTAGATACATGCGTAAAAGCCTCGGTACACCCAGAGACTGACACATCGCAGCACAGCAAACCTCTCTCGTGCACTCTCCCTCCCTTTGAATGCCCTTGCTTTCTCATTCACTTTATGTCTCCCAGGACAGTGCTCAGAAATGTTGAAATGGGGCCTAACCCACGAAGCAAAGAGGGAGAGTCGTTTAAGCTAAGTTAAACAAGGGCACTTAGATTTTAAAGGGCCATAATCTTCAAAAAGGGGCGCTTTAAAATCAATTGACAAGACATATAAAAGGTAAAGACAGATTGAGAGGAGGAAGGTGTAGTTGTTGGCAGCTAAGTGACTTATTTTTATGAATGAGCATGTTTAATTGAATGTCATTGATACTTGTTCTGTGCGTGCGTCTTTGCTTATGTGCACGTGTCCACGTCTGCAAGTGTGGGCTGTAAGTGTGTGTGTGTGTGTGTTGGGCAGCGCAGGTGGGCTGGATCAGTATCCACAGCAGCACTGAGCCAGTGATTCAGGCTGCACAGTTTGGGCCAGAATCCAATCAGGGCAGCCATCTGGTGACCAATCAGGGCCCTGGCTGTGATGTCACAGCAGCAGAGCACTGGGTTCCACGGGAGCTGGGAGGGGTAAACGCCATGAATCACATTGGACCTCTGTGCTGGTAGCACTGGCTAGTTGGGCCACAGAGCAGATGATCAGGCCATCGCTCTGTGAGTGTCAGCGGATTGGACGATGAGGCGTGAGGGGGCGAACTGTGCCGCTGACCAGGATGCTGGGTTACTGAAACCAGCCTGTTGTCATTTGTGTGCCTGTAAATGTGGGAAGTGTTGTGTTTGTGCTTCTTCACTGACAAGCAGGAATTGTTGGCCTGCACACAGGCTCCTTCTTTATTCATGGCCGAGCAGTCTAGTCCACAAATCTTTGCTTTCAGCATGTTTACTGTAGACGACTTGTGGAAAAAATTGGCATTTCTGTCTTTGTTTCACTTTGCAGATGATGGCGGTGACACAGGAGCCCACGCAGTTAAGGCGATGTACTCTATCTGCTGTGATTGACAGCTCTGTTAATTCTAATGTGATTAATATTTCAAAGCATTCCTCTGTGTGAATGTCTCTGTCATTTTAAACGGTCTCAAGGAGTGCAGGCCAGGTCTCCAGCACCCAGTGAGTCACCCTGACCCGGTCCTACAGTAGAAATGTTCCCAGCTTTCACACCACTAGCAGGCCAGAGGGGTGGTGGATGGCTGGGTGAAAGAGAGAGGGAAGTCTCAGGAGAATGACTGTCACTAGCGAAAGGCCCTCTGCAGGGCATCAGAGGGGAAACAGGACAGGCTGCCAAGAGAGAGTCTCGCTGAAAGTTGACCTTAAAAAGCTTCACAGCACCAGATATTGCTGTAACACTCAGGTCTGTGAATATTTCATCAGCCCTTAAGCGAGTTGTAGAATATAGCAGGCTGGCGATGGTGCTACAGCTACTATAGTAGTGATGCAGAGCTATACTGTGAAGGCTCATAATACGTCTCAGGCTGTACAGGAAAAGGGTTTACATTTATATGGTGGAACAGTCTGAGCTACACTTCGAGAAACAATGGTGCTAACTAGAACCATAGAGGTTTTTTGACTTGTCCCCATTTTCTAACCGGAACCATTTTTGGTTCCTGTTACGTCCACATTCTAAGGTTGCTAACAAGATCGTAGCAAAGGAGTTCTACAGGGAAGATTTTAATATTCCAGTGGTTTTATCTAGAATATAGTCAGGGGGTTCGATGGGGAACCTTTTTTATATTCCAAGGTTTTTATCCAGAACACAGTCGAGACGTTCTATTGAGAACCTTTTTGTATTCCACGGGTTTTTATCTTGAACCCACCAAAGGGGTTCTATTGAAAACCGTTTTATATTCCAAAGGTTTTATCTAGAACACACTCAGAGGGTTCTACTGAGAACTGTTTTATATTCCAAGGATTTTATCTAGAACACACTCAGGGGGTTCTATGGAGAACTTTTTTTATCATGGCACAAAAAACTCTTGACGAAACAGTTCTCCAAGGATTTTAATAATCCTCAAAGAAGTCTTTCTTTCAGAAGGGCTTTTTGTTTGTTCTTCATGGAACCCTTTGTCTAATGGAGAACGCTTGACAAATCCTTTCTTCAGAAAAGGGTTCTTCGGAAGCAAATGGTTCAGCGTAGAACCACGGCGGTTCAGGAAGAACAATTTGGGACCCTTATTTGTAAGAGTGTAGCCTACAGTATTAATGCAAATCCCTCAGTTGGGATGTACAGTAATGTGGATGGAGGAGGGGGATGGACTGTTGCGATTACTAAAACCAGTTAAATCCACCCTCCTTCCCTCTGGTGCTTATCTGATCAGTGGAGCAACCAGCTAGCCCCTCAGCGTGGGATTTAATATCAAACACAGGACGTAAGCCGTGTTCAATAGGCATGACAAGGATAAACATCAGTGGGAACACGCAACGCATTGCCGGCCTCGCCCGCATATAAGGGCAGCGGGGGTGAGACAAGCGCGGCGTCCTGACATCAGCACAGACGTAAGTAAACAGGGGAGAGCCCACGAGCTGGACCGCACATCTACCTCACACAGAGAGCGTGAGTGCAGCGAGCAGGGAGAGTAAAAATTAGGGAAAGATAGAAAAAGTGGAGTGAGAGGTGGAGGCAATCATGCAGAGAGAGACAAATCTGAGGGCCTTGCATGAAGGTGCGGGAGGTGGGAGGTGCACTGCAAAAAGAAAAAAGTTGATAAAACTCATAATTTCAAGGCAGCTGCCTTCACTACATTTTTGAGCTTTGAACCAAACTCAAACTCTTGAAGGAGAAATCTGCAATAAATTTATTGTAATAAATCATAAAATGACCATCACAGAAACATGTTAAATTGAAATACTCACTTCTCTGACATCAACACTTCAGCCAGGGTGTCCTCTTTTGACATTTCTATTCCAGGCTGGATTAATTAGAGTTAGAATGAATGTTGAAAGTTCACTGACTGTGTCTGTATATGAGTCATAAGATATCATTGATAATCTTTCAATTTATAACAATTAAATTGAGTAATATATTAATGGAGTCTGGCAGGCAGTCAGTGAACTCTAACTCCAGAGTGTGTATTTTCAGAGCAGTGGGCTTTTGGTTTCAGGATAACAGGCTTAACTTTATATTGACAGACAATTGACAGTTATAATCAGTTGATCAGCGTACAGTGTAGGACTCATTATCGCTTGTGATTGTCATTTTATGATATTGCAGGTGTTCCTGCAGCCTGCAGAGCGTCCCTGAGTCTGAGGAGGAGAGGGCGAGAGGAAACAACTTGCTTCGACCTTAGACTGTATATTAAACAGGATTTCAACCCATTTAATGTACCGTCTGTGCCTCCAACTCACTATCTTGACTGCAGCATTAATTTTTTTTGTCTCCCAAAGCCTAAGATGATGTCCTTAAATGTCCTGTTTTGTCCACATCCCAAACATATTCAGTTTAATGTCATAGAGGACTGAAGAAACTATTCACATTTGAGATGCTGGAATCAGAGAATCTGCATGCTTTTTATTAAAAAAAAATACTCAAAATGATTAATCAATTATGAAAATAGTTGTCAAATAATTTAATAGTTAGTTAACAATAGATTGAAGAATAAATTATCACAACAAAACATTATTAGTTGGTAAAACTTTTTCAAAACTTAAAGAGACAGTCCAGCCAAAATTCAAAAATACATACTTTCCCTCAGGACTGTAGTGCTGTTTATCCATCCAGATAGTTTTGGTTTGAGTTACAGAATTTTGGAGATATTGGAGTGATGTCTGCCTTCTGTACAATATAATGGGACAAGATGGCACTCAGCTTGTGGTGCTCAAAGTGGCAAAAAAAAAATTAACAAACCAAATCAAAACAAAATTGTCCTTCGTACATTTGTACAATATCTCTGTATTTTAAGATAATCTACAGACCTTGTGAGCAGTTTCATGTGGGAACTACTGTACTTTCATTCTATGGTAGGATCTACCAGAACTACTGTCTTTCTGCACTTGAATCAACTTGAACTACTTTCTTTCTACTACAAAGTACCTTGTAGGTCTATTATATTCGAGAAAAGGCAGATAACTCACATCAAAACTATCTAAATGGATAAAAGCTACCACAGGCCAGAGGAAAATTGCATATTTTTGAGGGAGGAACTGTCCCTTTAAGAGTTTAAGTTGGGCTCAAAACTCAAACATCTATTGAAGAAAGTTGCCTTGAAATTTTGAGTTTTCTCAACTTTTTTACAGTGTGTGAGAGCTTGTGGAACTGTGTGTGTGTGTGTCTACTCTGTGTGTGTGTGTGTGTGTGTGTGTGTGTGTGTGTG
>JAJHUR010084812.1:0-22500 GCA_027495735.1 Lutjanus campechanus
ACCAACAGTAGCCGCTGTCATTCAGCCGCTGCTCAGTGTTTACATCCAGGTGCCTGTACTGACACCTGCAGCACAGGAGTGGAATTACACCCTTTAATCATTACACCAACCCACAAACCACATACACTGATCCATGAAGCTGTAGGCCAGCCTGAACAGGCTTTGACAGGTGGCCAGGGGCCAGATAATATATCAGTTATTCACATCTTTATCAGATAAAATGAATAAACATTACAAGGCCCATAACTCATCTTTCTTCGAAATTATTTATTTTCAAATGACTTAATAACTAAATTATCTTTTTACAAGGAATAAAATGCAGTTGTAGCTATTTAAGTGCAGTAGAATATTTATCTGTCATACAGGCCTTTATGAAATATTTTATTTTAAATTCTAGCTTCCTTTCTTATTTAAAAAATACATTCATCATATAACATTTTCTGAAAAGCTTAGCCAAACCAATACCAGTTTAACTGATATTCCCTTGAGTGCACGATAATAAAAAAAAAGATTTATTAAAAAAATAGATAAAAAATAGATATCTTTATCACATATCAAAACGACCAACACATGTTTGATTGATATTTCTGGTGTGTCTGGTTGTTTGGTATGTTCTCAAGTGCAAAAAAAAACAAAAACAAGATTTAAGAAAAATTAAAAAATGGAGATATCTGCTTTTGCAAATTAACCATTCAACAGCCCCAAATTACAATTCCCAAATTTGCCTCAAATGACTTAATCTGTACAGCATACAACTTTATCCCTAGAATCTCAGTATCAAGGTGTTTTTAATAACATACATTACACATTTTCCAATATCCAGATGTGATGTCTCCAACTTAATTGTGTCCAAAGTAACTTTTATGACATTTTACCATTAACTGGCTTTATTGTAACTGTTTGATACCAGGGCAGTGTATATAGTGTTATGAAAGATGCAACAACATCTGTGATGCCACGTCAGTCCTAAAAATAGGAGTATGTGGATGTTAATACTTCATTATTATTTGGTGTGTGTGTGTGTGTGTGTGTGTGTGTGTGACCAAATCAAAATGTGCATTTTGTCCATAGAGGTATGTTGACTTGTCAAACAATAGCCAGCATTCAAAGTGGCGAGCAGCTGTATTCCATTTATGTGTGCCTGTAACAGGGCTCTGGCATCGTTCATGT
The DNA here is from genome assembly GCA_027495735.1 of Lutjanus campechanus. Taxonomy (NCBI): domain Eukaryota; kingdom Metazoa; phylum Chordata; class Actinopteri; order Lutjaniformes; family Lutjanidae; genus Lutjanus; species Lutjanus campechanus. The sequence goes on from JAJHUR010084812.1 coordinate 1,171, forward strand.
TGGCTTACTGACATGACTTCCTGGCAGTCTAAATGCAACGACCCCAATATTAAGGTCGTTGTTTACTTACACCTGTTGCTTCTCACCTGTTGCTTTATTTCTATGAAAACTAAAATGTCTCCTCTTGAGAAAGGCCATAATATGCAATTATTTAGACATTGCAGACTTCTTATAATGTATTAGCTGTACTGTCCTGACATTAACACAGAGAGTTTAAGGGTGATCTCGCTCACTATCACAATAGTCCTTTTTTGGCACTTGCAGTTTGTTTATAGTATGATTTTATAGTAACAATACCATATTATAAAAAAGTCAATTACAAATAAAAGTACTGGATTTAAAATATTATTTAAATATTCTACTTACAGCATCAAACAAAGTCACTTAGATTGGCCCCTGTCAATGTTATTGGGCCTATATTATTGGGTAATTTTCATCAATACCTCATACATTATCTGCTCTTGTTTGTGCACATGTGCTGTTCTATGTTTTCTTTTAATGTTTTCATATGCCATTAACCTGTCAGGGGCTACAGAAGAAAATTAGCTTGTATGATTAAATCTGGAACATTTACGTGTAGGTGCATTGGCCTTAAGTGAATAAAATAAACACGAGGCTATGCCTAAACAGTACTTTAGTGCTGGGGAAGCTAATTTGAACTGCTTTGTATATTTTTTTTAGGTTTAATCTATTAAAATACTAAATACTGGCTTTCTCAAGCAGACCTAAAGTAAGCCTACCTCAAAATTGTACAAGTGCAGTGTGCTCAACTTAAGCAAAATTTGATCTGCCGATCATTTTGTAATTCATAATGAAAATGAATTTATCAACACTGATGTTTTTTTGTTGTTGTTGTTTGTTTGTTTGTTTATATCAATTAATACATGCTCAATAACTATCTGTTCCTTATTAGCACAAACTAAAAGATATTTAATGTTATTCATTATGTTCCTAGTAGGCGCAGTTTGTTCATGGTTTATGTAATCCAGTATTTTAGAAATTGTATTATTGAAGAGGTTCCAACTTTTAATGTTATATAAACATTTTCATGTAACCAAACCTATCAGGCCTAGTGTTAATCCTTTTACCAAGGTAATCTGGCAAATAAATCAGTTAATTTGTAATAAAGAATTGTAATGAAAGATGAGTTATGGGCTTTTTAGACTGGGTTGCACCAACAAGGACTATGTTTTAAACCCAATTTAATCATGATTTAACTTAAAATTCTGTTGCACCAAATTTTAAACTTCTTAAATTAGGATTAAATTTAAACACCAGTTTAGTTTTTACTCTTATAGATTAAATTTAATTATATTGCATCAAAACTCTAAACTCCAATTTAAAATGTAATCCAATATTAATTTTAAGGAGGTTTTACTTTTAAAATGGCTGCCTTTTTTTAAACATGGATTAAGCAAAATAATCAAATTTCTTGAAGAGAGCTGAGGGGCAGACTCAACACAATTGAGTTTTAAGTGTCTCACTTTTCTTTCACTCCAGCTTGTCTATTAAAAGACTGTCTGTCAGTTGCTGCCAGGCAGTCTCTTATTTCCTTACAGTGCTGTTGTCCTTTTTATCCTCTATTATTTTGCTGTTATTTGTTTTTTCTCAAAGAAGAAATTAGAGCTTCTCTGCCCAGTCATTATGAATAGACAAACTGACTTTTTAGCCAGCTAGCAAAACAATGTACTGTTTTGTTAACTTTTAATCTAGTTAGCAAACAATGTCATGTTAATAATCTCTTACTATTTTATTATTGCTGATAAACATCAGTTATGTTCAGTTCCTGTTTCCTGCACTTTAATGTTACTATAACACTGTAACTAACTAGCAAACAATGTAACATTTTGTTTGTATGATTTACCCACCTCTTTCTTACTGGGTCTTGACAATTTATTTTTGATTTATTTTTATTTGGGTAAGCAAGAATCTCCATATTGATTAAACCAGGTTTCCATTATTAAACCAGACTTTACTAAACACAGATTAGTTTTCTAGTTTTTGCTTACTTTTAAACTTTTATTTATTCATTTGAAACCTAGTTTTGCTAAAAATCTGATCAGAAATAATCTTACACAAATTAATCATAGTTGGTGCATTGGTCCATTCTTAATGTTTATTGTTTTATCTGGTGGCTACATGTTATTCATGTTTTATTAACTGGCCCCTGGCCTCTTGTTATTTTGCAAACGTGGTTCCTGAGCAAATCATGTAGAGTAGTGACTCCCACCACCGGTACAGTTGAGGCTTTGTTTACTTTTCTCTTAAGGAGGGCAGATGCTCATACTGGAGCAGATTCAAATACGCTGGGCAAGCTGCATCCTACTTAAATTTAGACCATCTTTGCTTTGGTCACTACCAGTAAATCAGATAAGCTCCTCATGAATAAGTGAATGAGCTCTTCCTCCTCCTCCTCCTCCTCCTCCTCCTCTCCACCCCCGCTCGTCCCGTTAAATTCCTCCTGCCTGGCATCAGGTTCCCGGGGGAAAGGGCGGAGAGTTGGACTCAAACTCTGTCTGTAACATAAGCAACAGTGAACAGCAGACTGAGACAAGGTCGGACAAACCGGGAAACTCGTTTTACCGAAACCTAAGAGCCGAGAAGCGCTGTGGCTCTTAATGAACTGACTTCCAGCAGAGGGGAACGGAAGTGCAGGCTGAAGAGAGCCATGAACCGTGGCGTTGTCGGGATGAGGCGGGAGGCGTTCACGGCCGTATATTAGAGGGGGCCGGCCTGTTGCTCTGCTCCAAGTGTGTTTCACATCATCAGAGGCAGCAGCTGGAGGTCCAATGGCAGCCCGGCGGACCAGACGCATGACCGGCCCGGATCTGAGCATGAGCAACGCGGCCCGGGCTGCTGCTATAGCCGAGCAGCTGCACTATGAGTGCTCCAACTTACTGGAACTTTATGTGAGTAGATAGAAGACAGAGCTGGAGTTTCCACTGGTTTAGGGCTGCAACGAGATTATTTTCATTACTGGTTAATCTGTCATTTTCTCTATTAATCGCGTACTTCTTTGGTCCAGTGTCTGGTACAAATACCTTCCTGTACTTACAGAGTTTTCAGATCTGCACTTTACTTGAGTTTTCATTTCTCTGACAAGTCTGTACTTGTACTCCCTACATTTTAATGCAGATATCTGTTCTTTCTACCCTTTACATTTTCAAAAGTCATTACTTTAGTTTTAATACATTTTAGGGAAATTATTGATTGTTTTTATTTTGCATCATTGCGCACCACCTTCCCAGAATTAAAACTGATTTCAACATAAATGGATGAGATAATAAAACATAGAAAAGACAATTCCTTGATGTATCCATCATTGCATATGATGCATGACAGATGTAAAAGACAAAACAGAAAAGAGAGGGAGACTTCAGGTGAGGTTCAGGCAGCTTTGCACAAAAACACGTGGTCGAAATGTTCTAAAGTGGGCAACTTTTTACTTTTTATACTTTGACTTCAATTCAGAGCCTGTACTTTTCGACTTTTACTTGAGTAAAGGAGTTGAATCAGTACCTCTACTCCCTTTTCTTCTCAATTATCTGTACTACTACTTGTGTAAGAAATGTGTGTACTTTTGCCACCTCTTGAAAATGGTGAAAAATGTTGATTCCGGATTCCATAAGATCACAATGACATCCACAAATCTCCTGTTTTGTCCATAACCCAAAGATTCTCAGTTTACTGCCTTAGAGGAGTAAAGAAGGCAGAAAATATTCTAATTTGAGAGCATAAAATCAGTGAATTTATTTGGACAATTTTTCTTAAAAATGACTCAAAACAATTATAAAATTATCAAGATAGTTGACAATTAATTGAATATTTGGCAACTAATCAATTAATCTACTAATAGTTGCAGCTCTACACTGGTTACAGAGTCCAGAGCTGAAGACTTGACAGAGAAGTGTGTGTGTGTAAGTGAGAGTGAGAAATAGGCCAAGGTTAAATGGAAAATTAATAGATTTTCTGTGTGAGTATGAGTGTGTGTGTGTGTGTGTGTGTGTGTGTGTGTCATGGGTGTCCTCTATGCACACATGTTTGTAACTTTGTGTGTTATCGTGTGTGTGTGTGTGTGTGTGTGTATATATATTTGAAAAAAGTAGGTGGACAAACCATGTACGCATGTGAAAGAAAGGAAAGAAAGCGATGAAAGGGATGCGTGCAAAAGCAAGATAAGAGGGAGGGTGTGTATGTGTGTGCGCTTGTGTGTGTGTGTGCCTGTGTATGTGTGAGAAAGAGAAGGAAATTATGTCTAGGACAGCGGGGGGTAAGAATGCAGAGTGGCGGGGGTGAACTCAGTTGGAATGACAGAGGTGGGCGTTTTTTCTGGCACAAACTCATCAGAGCCTGGGCACGAAGCCCTCCTCTCTCTTCCACAAGCCTGCGCGTGGCTTTGCCTATAGGTGTGAGAGCTACCAGTTATTAAAACTTCTTGATTACCTGCCAGCTCCCTGCCTCATCCTCGCTTTCATGTGTCTTGCCAGGAGCAAGGGAGCGGCCTGGCATATAACTTCATCCACATGGCTCCCAGGATTCAACCCTTCCTTCCTCTTTCCTTCATGTCTTCAATAGCTGCGCTTACATGGACTCTGCACTCTTAGAAATAAGGGCTCCAAAAGGGTTCTTTCTAATGGACTGAGGTTCTACCCAGCATTGGCTTCTGAAGAACCCTTTTTTTTAAGGAAGGGCTGGTCAAGGTTCTTTGTGAGATTAAATGTTCCATTAAGAACCATTTTCATCCAAAGAACCTTTTGTAGAAGGAAGAGTTCTTGAAGGTTGGTTGAAAGCATGAGTGTTAAAAGACATTTTCTCAATGTAAACATTGGTAATTGTAATATAGATTGTTAAAATGATGAATGATTATTTTTTACCTCATCTGTAGAACACAATATGGTTCTTTCTAGATCCATATTGTGGTTCTTTGAAGAGGTTTATAGGTGAAACCCTTATGAAATGTATTTTTAGATTCCCTGGGTCATGTGCTACATGAAACCCTGGGAATATAAAAGGGTTCTAGGTAGAACCCCTTGAGTGGATTTCAGATAACAACTTTGGAATATAAAAGGGTTCTCAGTAGAACACTCGGGGTGGGCTTTTGTTAGCACCCTTAGAGGGTGGAAAGGTTCTGGCTGGAACTCCCAGAGAGGGTTCTGGGTGGAACCATTACACCATAAAAAGTTTCTCGGTTGAATCTCTCATAGGGGGTTCTGGGTGGAACCTTTCACATATGGCTCTTGGTATTACCCTCTACCTTTAGGTAGAACCCTGTGAAAGGGTCTCAGGTGGAACCTTTACAGAAGGTTCTAGCAGGAACCAAAAAGGGTTATCCTATGGGGACAAGCCAAATAAATTTATATGGTTCTGGTTATCACTTTTATTTCTAATAAAACCACCTCAGTCAGAGGTGATTGGGCCAGTCCAACCCAATCGGAAGGAATTTTGAATCAGGTTTAGAGGGGTGGTGTGAACTTTTGATAATCTGTTCAGTAAAAAAATAATAGCACCTAATAACCATGTAAATGTTTAATCCGATCATTTTTCTCTGGTTGGAATATATTCTTTCTGTGCATGTTTGCCGCATGTGGACGTTACATTAGGTGACATCAACGAGATTCTGGGAGAGACAGAAACATTCCTAGAACAAAACTGGTCTGTGGCTGATACAACTAGGGCTGCTGTTGACAAACATTATGCTCATGTTTTTGGTTCTTCATGAAGCCTCTTGTCTTTTTTACTTCAATGCATGTTAAATAAATGAATCAATGCTTCAGAAAATTCAATAAGCAATATGAGAGCCTCTAACAGTTTAAATGATGGATTAATACTGGCTGTCTGTGACCTGACTTCAAACTTGGAAGCTGCACATTTTGTCATGTTTTATGGTATTTTACAGTTTATTTCATAGATAAACCAGCTAGCATTAGCATGTTGCACAGCAAATATGTCCTGTCCCACAGGCTGGGGCGATGTTGGACAAATGTTACAACACTGACAGACAGTGAAGAGAATGTGAACATTAAGCCTCATTTTAAATCATTTAACGAGAATAGTCGGATGACGGTAACTGTTTTTTCATGTTGCTTTGTATGGAACTTTACACTGTAGCACTAACATTAGCTCGGCTGGTATTAGCTTTGTTGTTACACAGAAGCTTGTTTTTGCTCCACTCTGGTCTGTGTTTGTGTGCTGTTGTGTGTAGCATTAAAATTATTTAATAAAATGCCCTAAAGGTAATGATATACCTGGGTGAAAAAGGAATGGCCAAACTTGCAATTCATTTGCAGCTTTGTGTAATTATGATTAGCACCTGGCAGCTAGCTTGTTCACACCATGAACTTGACATCAGCCACAGATAATGTTACACTTAGCGTTACTGCACCAAATTACTTCATTTATTATAAATGAAGTCATTTACAAAAGCAAACAAAAGAATGACAACAATTCAGTTATAGTCTGTCTGACTATAGTATAGTCTTGCTTTAGAGCATGTAAATGCACATTTTAGCAATCACTTTATTTAGCATCCACGTAAACAGTTGAGTTGGGATCTCTAATCAGAATGATTTTGATCAGGTTGAATATATTTTGTCCAAGGAACTGAAGCTAGGCTTCTCTCTGACACAGTTTCCTAAGAACACTTAGGAACCACTGACTCTGTGTGCATAGTTTTCTCCTTACAGCAAGAGATACATACCAGCGAGTGCACCGTGGACTGATTAGATATGTCTTAGCCTGTCATACAGAAATTTATGTGCATCTGTGTCCCCTGTGTTTTCCCTCCTTGCCTGAGAGGAATTGTCTCTGAAATCCAATGCAGATTGAATATTTTTCAGGCAGAGTATTATTTTTTCCAGGCGTGTGTGCAGGCTGTCCCTTGCCTCTTCTTTGGGTGGGAAAGCACTCATTTACAACCGTTTGATACCTCTTAAATCACTTTCAGAGCTTACAATATTATCATAATTCAAAATGATCCTTGAGAATATTGTCTCTGGCTACACTATCCCTTCCCGCGGGTATCCGTAACTGCCTGAATCACATTTCCTCTGCAGCCTGAGCTGTAAACATTAACTTACTCCCTGACTCTCAGTGCACACAGGTCACATTAGGCCACTCTGTCACACGGCTACTAACTTGCATGCAGGCTTCAACATTAACGCCTCAGAAAAATGTCACAAGGAGGCCTCTGGGATTCATAACTCACTCAAGTACTAAAGCTGATGCCAGCTACACTCATGCCTGTGAAGTGACCCGTCAACATAATGTAAGACAGTGTAGCTCTGAGAGCACAGACAGACCTTTTTTATGTGCTGTTTATCAAGGTTAGATATACAGTAATAACAATATAAAGTATGTTTTATTAGTGTGTAATAATCACCTGATAATAATAAGAATAATGTTTTTGTTACCTTAGAATGAGCTATTTAGCTATAAATTTATCTACAGAGGGTGTGGGTCCTCGTCCATGGAAAGTTTTACAGCCGTCGTGCACGCTTGGAAGTGGAGAGTGAAACAAGCTACTGGGACAAGAAGTGCAATTTTGCAGTCTTTGGCAATTTAAAGGAATAGTTTGACATTTTGGGAAATAAGTCTATTCTTTTTTTTGCTGAAAGTTAAATGAGAAGATTGATGCCTCTCTATCTGTATATGTTATCACTTTCTGTGTGGTAATGAACCCACTGCCATATGGGAGAAATTAGCCAGACCTTTCTACCACAAAGTCTTTTCTGTAACCTAACTAGTGGGATGAGTAACTAGCATTTTTTGGAGCATGATGCACTATGTTGATCAGTTTTGTGATTACCTGTTTTGCCTCAGCGTTCACGTTTCATGCAAACACAGGCGAGGCTACAGAGGAGAGTTTGTCGGAAACCGTCTAAGCTGCCATGCAAGCGAGATGCTGCTGGTGCTGGCTCTCATTTTAAACTTGATGTGCCTTCTGAAAACCAACCCTTTTTTTCCACCTTGCCCTCAAACCTGTGGCAAACTGCATTATACATAGGTGGAGGTTTTCCCTCATCCTCTAGGGCCACAATTAAACTTCTACTTCCAGGATAATTGAAATGCTCACTTGTGTTTCGACATGAGACAGCCCACTCCTGAGCTACTTCTATAATCTCCTCTGGAAAAACCAATGTTTATTTCTTTATTACCACTTGCCTGATAAGGCAAGTGAGTTGTGAGATTAACTAATTACAATATAGTAACTTCCCATCCACAGAAAAATGGACTTCCATGGCCTCCAACATTTCTGAAAATGTCAACAACCCTGACACAACTCATGAACTTTCACATTTCAGAAAAATTTCCATTACACAACCCTATTTGAAGGCAGCATAACCCACAGCAAGAATGAATATGTGTATTTCCCAAATGTTGGAACAATGCCTTTAATGTCACTCTACTGTATGTGTTAATTATTTTGTGCTGCCGATGTTAACTTTTACAGGAAAGTTGTCATATCACACCTATTTATTCACTGCATGGTATGATATTATGTTTCACCTACAGAAGAACTCTTTTTCTCCTTGCTTCTGTGGTGCTTTTGTGTTATTTTAACCAGCTCATTTTAACCTTTTACTTGTTGACTTAGTAAATCCTTATTGCCGGAATTGGGCTGAACACAAATTCCTCCTCAAAGGAAGACCTTTTCTTTAGTTCTCTGTGTTTTATTATTTGAAGCAATGTGAATGAGCCTGAACAAATTCCTATGGCACTAGGAGAAAAGCCTTTTTGCCTCACAGACATAATGACCTTCCATATTGTGCCAAATTGCTGTCAAAAGTGACGTCAGTGCGGTTAGTACTTGATAGAAAGCATTCTTCAATCTTCCACTTATCCACTTCACTATCCAGCTTCTCCTCCTCTTCCTTTTCTTTTATTAATGCCCGCCCAAATGTCACTTCTGTTCTCAATTTCCACCCTCTTTGTTTTCTCTCTGTCGTCCTCAAGAGAAAGAAGGAGAGTTTCACTGCAGATATGTCAGTGGCTGACGGTCGTCTGGTGTCCGTCCCTCCTCCTTCCTCCCAGCTTGACACCAGGGACAAGCTGTGGCGTCTCCACTCTGCTCTGCTACAGTGCCGCAGCTTGCTGGAGAGAGCCATCACCAAAGAGGTAGAGGAGCTGGGTGATGGTAATAAGGGCGTGTATGAGACCCAGAGGAAGATGGTGAAGGACAGACTGTCACTTCTTTTAATCAACACTGGTGAACTCCTCAAAGCTGCGGACGGCACGGCAGTCCTGACTCCCAGCGTGGAGGGGTTGGAGGTAGGTGCTGATGTTGACAGAGGTGTGATAATGGTGGTTTAAAGTGCTGGACTGAAATTAAGGCAGAGCTTGGTGATCCCTCCCCTTCTTATAAGTGAGAGCTGCACTTCTGAGTACTTTGCCCTCACGTCACTTCTTTTTGGGTGAAAGCAGACCCTCTAATTTTAATTGTGGTTAAGTCAAAATTTCAAGGTTTTTGCCAGTTTAATAGCATAAAATAGACTTTATTTGAGTTATTATGAGCCCGACTCCTATGGCCAGTGATGCAAATAACTTACCTTTCCCAAGTCCTGCCCCTATTTGCACTGTGCTCCAATAATAGCTGAGCAACCTCCGTACCTGATGAAACATTGGTCAAATTTCTTCTTTCTTATTTCCTGTTTTCATGTATGATATGTGGTTGGCTTGGCTATGTTGAAAAGAAATTTCTGATTTATAAAGATGGTTAACAGATGTTGCTAAGGGACCGGTAAAAGCAACATAGTTGTTACAATGTAAGTGGTTAATGCAAGCAAAATGCTTGCTAACTACCAAGCTAAGGATTGATTTTCTAGATAGTAAACTAGCATTTTGCTAAAATAAGCTATCATAATAGCTATCCAAGGATTGATGTGGATTAGCCAGCTAGTTAGCTAGTGTTTTACTACAGAGCAAAACACTAGCTAACTAGCTAACCTAACACTGATGTAAATTAGCTTGAGAAAGGAGAAAGCTGACAGAGGATCCAAAAGGAGCAGGAATTTAGGAAGGGTCAATTATGTTATGCTGTTTCCGAGCAATGATTGGTGTTGTTATAGAGTGCTGCAGGAAGGAGTCCTAAAACACTTAGCATACGGTTCCTTCGTCTCGAAGTCAGTCGGTTTGTGGTTAACACTGCCCGAGAGATTTTCATGTTTTGTTTTATAATGTAAAATACATTAGTAATCACCACACCAGTGAATTTTTAAGCTTTTAAGTGTCTTAAAAAAGGCAGTTGCTAACAAGTTACTAAATGAGACTACAGTGGTTGTCATGGACAGAACACTAGTCACTTAGTGGGGATGACGTTGAGTCCTGTGATAGTGGTGTAGTTCGTTTATAGCCTAACATTAACTTTTTACTTCTGGCGGTTGCATTTACACAATCATAAAAGTGGTGTTCATTTGTGAAGATTATTTTGCTGAATGTAATATTTCTGCACTAATCCAAAATTTAATGGAAAATTCCCACTGGCTTTTTGTGGAGGAGGAGGAGGAGGAGGAGGAGTGATGCTAACCTCTGGGTTGGCCTACGAATATACTGTACGTCATCCCTGCAGCACTGTATATAGAAAAAATAAATAGGGGTTTATGAGGGTCCTTTCAGTCTTCTTCCATTAAAGTGGACGAACTTGACGTATACAAGTACCTTATTCAATATTCAAAGACACTTTATTTTACTGAAATTACTGTAAACTAATTATATCACTGTGCTTATTATCCAAGCTGTTATAATGAATCAAAACAAGTAGAAAACATGTCGGTTTTAGTCCCAATTTCTACATTTGTTATGTTGTGTATATGGTTCATTATTAGAAGGTTGGTCAGCTCAGTTATGTGAATAGACCTTTTTCATGCGAGCCATGTTGACATGAAATGTCAGGCTAAACACAGGTGTTACCAATGACACTAATTAACAGTGTTGGAGGTAACGCATTACTAAGTAATGTGTTAGAGTGCTCTAGTTACTTTTTTTGCAATGTAACAACCAATGTGACTTGTTTGTTACTGTCACAATTTTACTGGATTTTCACCACTGCAAGAGGTACTGCCACCTGCAGCTACCAACAGAGGACACTCTGAGAGTGACTTTTTTACATTTGAGACAGAGACAACCCAAACCTTGGACAGACTATCTGACACATGAGTTGAAAAACTCCTGCTGCTAAAAGAGTAAATGTTGGTTAGGTGAGTCTACATGATCTGAAAAGCCTGTGCACTTTTATACTTTGTATGCAGGGAAGCTAACTTTTCCCTGGCTGCATGTTGAAACATGATGCACTGTAGGTTATATGAACCTGTGTTTTATTGTTTCTGCTCTGTTATGCCTCTGCTCTGTTTGCTGTCAGATCATCAGGACAATACAACCAACATGCACAAGAAATCACAAAGGTGGTTTGCATTTTTGCTAATGCAAAAGTACTCTAAAGAGTTACTTCTCTAAGTAGGCAACGCTGTAACACAACAAGTTACTTTTAAAAGTAATGTCCCCCAACACTGCTAACTGAGGCTCTGTTCCATTCAGGTCAAACAGAGTGAGAGTGGTGCTATTGTGCATGCTGGCTCACTGTAAAGGCTCTGCTACACTAAATGGAACAGGACCTTGATCAGTATCTTTACCCTCATATAAATATGATTGCCATGAAAAAGGTCTATTATTAACATTAAAATACCCTCTGTTAAGCCAAACTCCATTCTAAAAATAGGCATTTTATCGTAGAGCCATATATTTTCACAGTAAAAACAGAAATTACACCACCATTAAGACTCTTTTCTGATTTGGTTCAATCTACACATGTGGCACACGTCATTTACTCAGTAACATCTGTAACCAACTTGTGAAGACGTGTTTGCCACATACATACACTACTGACCTACATTTCTGCCCTTGACTCTTTGAGGAGGTAAAGAAAATCATAATCTGGGGTTTATTTTATTGTTTGATATGCAAAATTAGCTTTTAGGCATGTTGCCACAAGTTTTTTTCAGTTTGGCACCGACACTTGTACAGTGCTTGTTTTCACCCTAAAGGGGGCGTGGTCATTCTAATGGCAGGAAAGTGACATTTGCCTGCTCTCATCTATTGGCAGCTAGATGGTCCGACCACTGTGTTTGAGCTGAAGCTTTGGGTGTACCGCATCTTCAAAGAGGTGGACTACTGGACCAAGACGGCCATCACCACCTTGCAAGGCCTGCCCTCGGTGATAGTCAAGGAGCGAGTGAGGACCACGCGAGTCAGGAGCACAAGAAGCGCCCGGAGATGAGAGAAGTGTGTGTGTGGGTGAAGAGGAATAATGAGACAGAAAACGTGTAAAGGAGAGAGAGAAAGAGGTGGGTGAAGGGATCAAAGGGCTGAGAAGATGAAGCAGGGTGTTCAGATGGGGGCCAAAGTGAGAAACTGATGTGAGTGAAAATGGCCAGCTGAGAGAGAAAGAGACAGATCCCTGCTGGATTTGGTTACTTTTAGAGCATGAAGCCCTCTTTTACATGAACGCAGCTCTTAGACCAAAAGGGAACAAGAGACAACAACAGTGTTTAACATAACTAAGAACAACGTTTGTTAAAACAAGATTATTTTAAGTATGGCAGAGTTTCGAATACAACTTTATATTTATTGTTTAACTTCTAAGATGAAATCCAACATTGTAGATTGAGTTTTTCTCTCTCTCTCTCTTCCTTCCTTTCTTTCTTTCTTTCTTTCTTTCTTTCTTTCTTTCTTTCTTTGGTTTTGAGGAAACCTAATGGAGGATTAACGCCAACTCAAAATGCAAATGCAGACTTTGCTGCTTTTTTTCACCTGCTAATATTAAACTCACATTCATGGTGTTTCTCATGCATGCACTCCGTTAATTCAGGTGAAGTTATTATTTAAGATATACAGCCAGAATCCCCTGCAGCTGACGGAGGAAACAGTCAGCGAGGGGCACATTCGGATAAAAATGAGGCCATTTGAATTCATGCCATCATCAGACTGTAGCTCTGTTATGTGTAGTTTTGAAATACTGTGGCGATAAATCATTCCACATGGATTATTATCTGGGGATAGTAAGTGTCAGTAGAGAAAAAAAAATCTGTGTAACAGTACCCTCTAGTGTTTACTTAGTGCTGTTACATAGACATATTCCTATTTTTATTTCTTGATTTTACTCAGTAATGCATTAGTCAAGTTATCCTGTGTTCTTATAGTTTTGTTCTGTTTTTAGGACACTTTATTAACAATGGAATCATGTAACCAAACCATGTCACAAGGTTTAATATGTGTGGTGCAACATCAATAATCCAAACTGATGAGCGTACAAATGGGCACATAAGCAGGGAGCACAGTGAAATGCACTGAAAATAGTAGAATTGGCAAACTTAAGAGATAAAAGAAACATTTTCATGAAAATCAATTTCATTTATCAATGATATTGATTTTAACTGTTCTAAATAACAGAAAACTGCATTTTTTGCTTAAATCCACAATGTGAAATTAAAATGTGACAAATGTCACTATTTATCGGTAAGGTTTAAAGGATTTTTATTTCTTTTAATCACCAGATGATGCCAAAACACCCAGCACGAGGGCCATAAAAATTTTATACCACAATGGTCTAATGTAGACCATTGTGGTGTCAAATTTTCTATATTGTTTTAAGACTATTTTGATAATTGATTAATCAATTTGAGTTTATTTTAATGACAAAATAAGTCAAAATTATCTGATTTCAGCTTCTTAAAAGTGAATATTTTCTGGTTTCTTTACTCCTTTATAACAGTAAACTGAATATCTTTGGGTTGTGGACAAAACAAGACGTCATATTGGACTTTGGGAAAGACTGAAATACATTTTTCACCATTTTCTGACATTTTGAAGACCAAACAACTTATCGATTAATCAAGAAAATAATCAAGAGATTAATCGAAAACGAAAATCGTTAGTTGGAGCCCTATTTAAGCCATATATCCTATTTTTACTGGGTTTGACTTATGTCAGCTCAAAGTAAGGATTTATACTGTTCAAGTGATCCATTATTATTTTGATTTGATTTTAATTATTTTCATTATCGAATATATTCACCAATAATTTAGTCCATAAAATGTCAAAAAAGGGACCCCAGAGCTGAGAGCGATGTCTTCAGATTGCTTGTTTGTTCAACCAACAGTCCAAAGCATAAAGATTCTTTGTTTACTATCATAAATGACAAAGAAAAGAAGCAAATCCTCATGCTTAAAAAGCTGGAACCAGCAAATGTTTGACATTTTTGCTCAAAGAATGACTAACATGATTAACTGATTGCCAAAATAGTTGGCAACTAAGTTTTTTTGATGGGCTGCCTAATTGTTGCTGCTGTAATCCATTGGGCAGTTGTAGCTTGCACTGCAATAATCAACGTATAGTCAATAAGTTAACTTCTAGTTGATGTAAATGCTGGTCTAAACTGGGCTGCGATATGAATTAAATTAGCATCAGCCACAGACTCAGATTGTCTTTAATGCATCAAGCTTAAATAATTAGAATTTAAAAAAGAGAAGATACTTTAAATGGGATTGAATCCTGCACATGAAAGTGTTGCCTAAATAACAAATAATATCCATGATAATATGGAGCACAAAGTAGAAAGGGGCAGTTGGAAAAATATATGTCAAGAGGTTTTTGAGGAAAAAGGAAGCAGTCTTGCAGTGTTCATTGCAGTGTTTCAGTTTTTATATTTAGGGGGGCAGTTGGTCATTTTACAGTTACATCACTTTGTTCCATTCAGGGGCAGATTTTACTGAGCTCATAGTTGCCTCATCACATGCCGTATTTAGGTTGATAAACTGCTGGTAGGTGCACTGGGAGTATAAACTGTGTGAAATCTAAGTGATACACGGTACTCTGGATACTGAATGTTGTTACTGGGAGGCAACATGAATGCACTTTGTTGTTTGATCTGCAATGATTCGTTTCAAAGATGAAATGCAAACCTCAAGAAAATAAGAACTACCAAATATGTGCAAACATTTATTCACTCCATCTGCTGTGCCCTAAATGAAGAAGGAAAACACATCATACAGCACAAGTACATCCTACATATCTAATAAGACTTTGGAGTGCAGCACTTACACTGTAAAAGCAATATTACATGTATTTCATTTGGTCTTCTCTATATGAATTGAGCATGTGTTATCTTTCCTCGTGCTCTTTTTCATTCACTCTGATGATGAGCTATCTGTAGGATAACACAAAGCATTAATCTTTCAGGGTTTCGTCTGTTTTTCTGTTTTGAGTTGGTTGATTTGTTGGTCTGGTTGGCCACAGATCATGAGTGGTTAAAGACTAGAGAACTTAGACCAAAAAAAATACTTGCTTAAAAAAATGCATGTATGTTGCTACAGGAGAGGATGAACCGGGAAGTCCAGTTTGAATAACACATATGAGTAGGTCCAGTGTCTAAGATTTATGAGAATCTATTGGCAGATTATGACAGAAATTGAATGTAATATTTCTAAGTATATTTTCATTAGTGTATAATCACCTGAAAATAGAAACCGCGTTCTTGTTACCATACATTAGCCGTTTCTACAGCAGGCATGCGTCCTCTTCAATGGAAGACAGCCTGACTGGTTTTACGAGATGTCATCTTTGCTGATTACAACAACATCCAGTCCATGTGGGCATTAGTCAACAAGTATTAGTTTGGTAATGATTAGTTTAACCAACTAGTAGGACAAACCAAACACTGGTGAGCGCTGGTGAGTTTCGTGACCACCGTAGGTTCTACACTTGAAAGAGGAGGGTGAGATGAGGTGTTTGCAATCTACAAGCTCACCACTACATGCTACTAAATCATACATACTGGTCCCTAAAGGCTTATCAGGCACAAAAATATTACATCGTAATATAAACCCAGTTCCAAAAGAGTTGGGACGATATGTTAAATGTAAATAAAAACATAATGATATGATTTGCAAATCCTTTTTACCTATATTCAATTGGATTCGGTACAAATATATTTAATGTTCAAACTGATTAACTTTATTGTTTTTGTATATGATGCCTACAACATGTTTCAAAGAAGATGGGACAGGGGACATGTTTACCACTGTGTTATATCACCTTTTCTTTAACAGCGTTTGGGAACTGAGGGCATTAATTGTTGAAGTTTTGAAAGTGAAATTCTTTTCCATTCTAGCTTGATACACGACTCCAGTGGTTCATCAGTCCAGGGTCTCCGTTGTCCTGTTTTGCGCTTCATAAAGTGCCACACATTTTCAATGGGAGACAGGTCTGGACTGCAGGCAGGTCAGTCTAGTGCCTGATCTCTTTTACAACAAAGCCACGCTGTTGTAACACCTGCAGAATGTGTCCTGGCATCGTCTTGCTGAAATAAGCAAAGATGTCCCTGAAAAATCTTTTGTCTAGATTGCGGCGTATGTTGCTCCAAAACGTGTGTGTCAATTTGAGAATGAATTGGGCCTTCACACATGTGACAGTTACCCATGATGCCATGAGCACTAACACACCCCCATACCATCACAGATGCTGGCTTTTGAAGTTAGCACTGGGAACAATCCTGATGGTACGTTTTCTCTTCAGCCTGGAGGTCACAATGTCCATGATCCCCCCCCCCAAAATTTTTTTTTGAAATGTGGACTTGGACACATTTCCATTTTCACATTTCCAGAGAAGTTGTGAACCCCAACGGGTTTCCAAAGTGTTCCAGAGCCCTTGTAGTGTCCTTTATACAATCATGTGGTTTTTCTAATGCAGTTCTTAATACTGTGCCGCCTGAGACCTCAAAGGTTACAAGCATTCTGTGCTGGTTTTCGGCCTCGCTTCTTACTTGGAAAAATTTCACCAGTTTCTCTGAATCTTTTAATGATATTATGGATTGTAGATCGTGAAATCCCTAAATTCCTTACAGTTTTATGTTGAGAAACATTGTTCAATTATTGGACTACTAGCCCTACGCAGTTTTCACTCCATCCATATTTGTAAACAGCTGAGTCTTTTGAGGATGCCCCTTTCATACCCAATCATGATACTATCATGTGTTAACCTGTTTACCTGTCGAATGTTCCAAACAGCTTTCCACAACTTTCCCAACTTTTTGTTGCCCTTGTCCCAATTTCTTTGAGTCGTGTTGCAGGCATCAAAGAGAAGAATGACTTGTATTTCCAAAAAAAACAATAAAGGTTTTCAGTTTGAACATTAAATATCTTGTCTTTGTACTGTATTCAACTGAATATAAGCTGAAAAGGATTTGCAAATTATTGCATTCTGTTTTAATTTACATTTTACACAGCATCCCAGCCTTTTTGGAATGGGGGTTGTATTTTATTCTCTGTTTAAACAATTGCCAGGTAAATAGTGGAGTTACACTGCAAAGTATTCCACCAGTAGTGGGACTACTGGGCCAATTGCATTGGTCTCACTGAAATGAATGAGGCTGCATATCTTTGACACAGTGCTATTGTTGGCCTGAATGCAGTCTCAGAGCCTGTACATTAGCTTTATGGGACAACTGGGTAGTTACAGGTTCCAATGGCTTCATGTTATGGCCCTCCGTTCTTCTGTATGTGCCTCACATATCATCTGTCAGTCATGGAGTGACCTACACAAGACTCATGCAACCATTTTTAGTCTGTCTTCTTCCTGCAGATTACAGGAAGTGCAGCACTGCGGTTACATTCCTGGCACACACAATGTTTTGTTTGTGTATTGATTGATTATTTTCCCTACACATTTTTCTTACACTTTCACTGTGTGTGTCTTATTTACTAGTGTAGTTTGTTACAGCACGAGGTGCCCTCTGTTTTGACCTCGGGTGCAGCGAGAGCTAGCTGTAGACAAATGGCTCAAGCACAAAGAGGGGATTAGGTTACCATCGCATCTGTCTATAAGCAGCGATCATACTGTAGGAAACTGCCACACTCATTAGAGTTGTCAGAACAGTGGTATGATTTTCACATTGTAAAGACTGTATGATTAACAGCTTTATCATAAAGAATGTATGATTAACCCCCTTCATCCCTCGTGGTCAACCAAACGTACTTGTACTTGTATTGTTGTTTATCTTTCGAGTTTAGAATCAAGCAGCAATAATCCCTGCACTGCAAATATGGCTTTATTTGTGCAACGACTGTCTTGCTGTATACAGATTTGATCCTTGATAAGATGTTAACACAAGAGACAAGACACTTAGGCCAGATTTAATCTTTGGGCTGACAAAATTGTTTTGTATTTCCCTTCATCACTGTGGTCTAAAAGTCTCACTGATGTTTCAAATTAAATCTGTCTTAAATCTTGGAATGAAAAGCATCTTCTCTTGAGATTTTGAAATGTGTTACATTGCTGGGTTCATCTATCTGATTAATGGATTTTTTGGACAAACATACAGTAGGCCTCCGTCATGGTTTCACGTTGACTTTGTTCACACATGAAAGGACTGGGGATGCACTGAAACATCAGGTGAACTCTGGTATCGGCTGTAGGGCTACAGCTGTCGATTCCTGTAGTAATCAAGTAATCCATTGATTACTGCCACATTAAAAACATTGGCACCATGACATGATTTTCTATTTTTGGAGCTACACAACTTTCTCGGTCGTGTCTAAAAGGGAACTCTTGATTTGCAAAACTCTCGCAAGATTTGCATCCGTTTCTGGTAAAATAATCAAACTTGCACAAATTTTAAAACCTTCGCATGTCTAGGGTTCCCTTCTAGACCTGATCTTACCCTGTCTCACTGTCACAAATTAATGACAGCGGACTGTCTGTGAACAGCATGATGTTACACTCTGCAGTGTTTCACAGACTTTATTTAGACTTAATTTGTGCCGACACCCAGGTGTAGTTTGTGACTAGTTTTGGCATTTTTATTTTTTTCATCAGTCTGAGAGGACAATGGCGTCCACAATTGTTTAGTAAAAAACCTCCTCCTCCCTCACCTGTTCACTCTGCTATGTGAAGGCCTGACAGTTTCTGACAAAGAAACACACAGACTATCCTGTTTAACATATAGGCTTATACAGTTTTATAATTGATGTCATTCAGTACCTTGTTGTTTTAATAAACTCCGTCAATAACAACAAGTCTCCTCCACATGTAGCTTCTCTGCTGCTGTGAAAACTGAATCACGGGTGAATATATCTGTGGAAAAAAAAACAAAATGCAAGTTTTGTTTTTGGACGACTTTATAAACCATTCTGCTGAAGGAGAAACACAACAGATGAGACAGACAGGGAAAGAGAAATGCTCTGACCTCGCTCTGTGTGTGTATGAGTGCATATGGAGGAGCCGCATTGACACAGAGAGGAGAGATGCTGCAGCCGTGTGATGATAAATTAAATCAAAACTTAAATGTTGGAACTTATCAATGCTCTGGTCTTTAATAATTCAGCTCCAGGCTACTTAATACCGAGTTTCAGTACCCATCCCTGTGTGCAAAACACTGTGCGCTGTACAGTTGTCTGGATTTAAACAAAGCCTCATGGCAAACAATTTAGTGATGGAATTACTGTACTTAAGTTACTCAAGGAATCATTTCAGCCTTAATCAGCTGATAGTTGCCTTTGTGACTGCAATTGGCAAAAAACTGTTTATTTTTATATAATGAAGGAGGAATAAAGGCTCCTTTATGCTCCCTCCATGTACAAAAATAGATATGTCCGTTTCAAACGATGTAACTGTCACTGCCCACATACTTCCATGCTTTCTTTACGTTGGCATGGATGTTAAGCAATACATCCACTAGAGGGCGCCACTCAGAGCCAAAACCCTAAAGTCACAAGTCTCTGACAACAACAAATATGGCGAAGATGGAGAAGGTTGTAATGTACCTCTTCAGAAAGAGTAAAAAAGAGGCAACGTTGTAGATGGTGTTGGTCTGTGCAGCCATTAAAGTGATATTCCACTTTGTGAGAATAAGCCACTCAGTATGTACTCACCACTATGCCAATGTGATGATGGGTGAAGGTCTTCAGTTCACAAAACAATCCTGGAGTTTTAGGAGAAACAGGGTAGCAGCCTCATCCAGTACAATGGCAGTGAACGGTGACCCCGATAAAAAGTTTTTAAAAAAAGAACACAAAACAAACACAAAATGTCTCCATCCTGCTTGAGTGGTGTAATCCAAGTGTCTGCAAGCCGCAACATTAAAAATTAACCGCAAAAGACGCCATTTACGCCATGTTTTTAGCAGAAAGTCTCGCGAGACTTCCGCACGTGCGTCCATCAAGATATATACGAAGTCTCGCGAGATCGATGCAAACAACATCCGGCTACATGCTACAGTTGACATTTCTGCTAAAAACATGGCGTAAATGGCGTCTTTCACGGTTAATTTTTAATGTTGCGGCTCGCGGACACTTGGATTACACCACACAAGCAGGATGGAGACATTTTGTGTTTGTTTTGTGTGCTATTTTTAACGTTTTATCCGTGGTCACCGTTCACTGCCATTGTACTGGATGAGGCTGCTACCCTGTTTCTCCTAAAACTCCAGGATTGTTTGGTGAACTGAAGATCTGGACCTATCATCACATCGGCATAGTGGTGAGTACATACTGAGTGGCTTATTCTCACAAAGTGGAAAATCGCTTTAAATACATCACAACATAAACTTCTTGGATGAGTCCTGTGGTCATATCTCACTTGCACTATTAGCTATGCTGCCTCCACGACTAACAGTGGTACGGCTTTGTTTGGTCTGTATCCCTAAGCTTTCAGAAAACGTGAACAAATATGGATAAAATTAATGCAGAGTACTGACAGAAGGCTCCGCCTGAATCCATATATGTATCGAACGTTTAGCATGGCTCTAGAATTTCACAATCGATGCACTCCTTGAAAGGACGTGCTGTATATGGAGCAATGCTCGCTTGATATTTGGCATCTGTGATGCAAGATTAGGCAATGTCACAGACCTGCAATTCAAAAATATTTTAAGAATCATACATTACTTGGTTGTCTATAAAATGTCATATAAATGAAAAATAGAAAAACAATCACAATTTCCCAGAGCCCAAGTTGACATATTTCAATTGATTGTTTTGTCCAATGAATGGTCTAAACTTCAAAGATAACCTGTTTTCCATCATTTAAGACAAAAAAAATACAGCAATTATTAGGGCTGCATATCAGCGCTCAATACCTTAAAGGTATTGATTTAAATAACCCATTACCAAGTAGTATCGAAACTTCTCCAGTCAACAATACCTGCATTCAATTATTTTGGTGCCCAGATCTAGAAAAATTACTGTTTATATGGTTTTGCTCGCAGCCAATCACAGCAAGCTTTCTTCATAAAGAAAAACCTTCCATTGGTATCAGTATCACTTTAAGGGTACTGCCCAGCTCTAG